>JAWPHD010007494.1:0-128311 GCA_037043455.1 Cyrtodaria siliqua | reverse complement strand
TCTTACACATACATATTCCGTTCTTACACATATTCTTACGCATATATATTCAGTTCTTACACATATATATTCATTTCTTACGCATATATGTTCAGTTCTTACGCATATATGTTCCGTTCTTACACGTACATATTCCGTTCTTACACATATATATTCCGTTCTTACACATATATATTTAGTTCTTACACATATATATTCACTTCTTACACATATATATTCAGTTCTTAAACATATATATTCCGTTGTTACACATATATACACATATATATTCCGTTCTTACACGTATATATTCCGTTCTTACACATACATATTCCGTTCTTACACATATATTCCGTTCTTACGCATATATACACATATTTATTCCGTTCTTACACATATATATTATGTTCTTACACATATATATTCAGTTCTTACACATATATATTCCGTTCTTACACATATATATTCCGTTCTTACGCATATATATTCCGTTCTTACGCATATATATTCAGTTCTTACGCATATATATTCAGTTCTTAGACATATATATTCAGTTCTTACACATATATATTCAGTTCCAACACATATATATTCACTTCTGATACATATATATTCCGTTCTTACAAATATATATTCCGTTCTTACACGTATATATTCCGTTCTTACACGTATATATTCCGTTCTTACGCATATATATTCAGTTCTTACGCATATATATTCAGTTCTTACAGATATATATTCAGTTCATATGCATATATATTCATTTCTTACGCATATATGTTCAGTTCCTACGCATATATATTCCGTTCTGACGCGTATATATTCCGTTCTTACACATATATATTCCGTTCTTACACATATATATTCCGTTCTTACACGTATATATTCAGTTCTTACACGTATATATTCCGTTCTTACGCATATAGATTCAGTTCTTACGCATATATATTCAAATCTTACGCTTATATATTCAGTTCTTACGCATATACATTCAGTTTTACGTATATATATTCAGTTCTTAAGCATATATATTCATTTCATACGCATATATATTCAGATTTTACGCATATATATTCAGTTCTTACACGTATATATTCCGTTCTTACACATATATATTCAGTTCTCACACGTACATATTCTGTTCTTACACACATATATTCCGTTCTTACACATATATATTCCGTTCTTACGCATATATATTCAGTTCTTACGCATACATATTCATTTCTTACGCATATATATTCAGTTCTTACGCATATATGTTCAGTTCTTACGCATCGCATATATGTTCAGTTCATACGCATTAAGGTTCCGTTCTAATGCATATATATTCCGTTATTACACATATATATTCCGTTCTTACACGTATATATTCCGTTCTTACACGTATATATTCAGTTCTTACACGTATATATTCCGTTCTTTCACGTATATATTCCATTCTTACACGTATATATTCCGTTCTTACACATATATATTCCGTTCTTACGCATATATATTCCTTTCTTACGCATATAACTTCAGTTCTTACACATATATATTCCGTTCTTACACATATATATTCCATTCTTACGTATATATATTCAGTTCTGACGCATATATATTCAGTTCTTACGCTTATATATTCAGTTCTTACGCATATATATTCAGTTCTTATGCATATATATTCAGTTCTTAAACATATATATTCAGTTCTTACACATATATATTCCGTTCTTACACATATATATTCCGTTCTTACACATATATATTCAGTTCTTACGCATATATATTCAGTTCTTACGCATATATATTCATTTCTTACGCATATATGTTCAGTTCTTACGCATATATGTTCCGTTCTTACACGTACATATTCCGTTCTTACACATATATATTCCGTTCTTACACATATATATTCAGTTCTTACACATATATATTCACTTCTTACGCATATATATTCATTTCTTAATCATATACGTTCAGTTCTTACGCATATATGTTCCGTTCTTACACGTATATATTCCGTTCTTACACATATATATTCCGTTCTTACACATATATTCCGTTCTTACGCACATATACACATATTTATTCCGTTCTTACACATATATATTATGTTCTTACACATATATATTCAGTTCTTACACATATATATTCCGTTCTTACACATATATATTCCGTTTTTACGCATATATATTCAGTTCTTACACATATATATTCAGTTCTGACACATATATATTCACTTCTGATACATATATATTTTGTTCTTACAAATATATATTCCGTTCTTACACATACATATTCCGTTCTTACACATATTCGTACGCATATATATTCAGTTCTTACACATATATATTCATTTCTTACGCATATATGTTCAGTTCTTACGCATATATGTTCCGTTCTTACACGTACATATTCCGTTCTTACACATATATATTCCGTTCTTACACATATATATTTAGTTCTTACACATATATATTCACTTCTTACACATATATATTCAGTTCTTAAACATATATATTCCGTTCTTACACATATATATTCCGTTCTTACGCATATATATTCAGTTCTTACGCATATATATTCCGTTCTTAAGCATATATATTCCGTTCTACACATATATATTCCGTTCTTACGCATATAACTTCAGTTCTTACGCATATATATTCATTTCTTACGCATATATGTTCAGTTCTTACGCATATATGTTCCGTTCTTACACGTACATATTCCGTTCTTACACATATATATTCCGTTCTTACACATATATATTCACTTCTTACACATATATATTCACTTCTTACACATATATATTCAGTTCTTAAACATATATATTCCGTTCTTACACATATATATTCCGTTCTTACGCATATATATTCAGTTCTTACACATATATATTCCGTTCGTACGCATATATATTCAGTTCTTACGCATGTATATTCAGTTCTCTAGACATATATATTCAGTTCTTACACATATATATTCAGTTCTGACACATATATATTCACTTCTGATACATATATATTCTGTTCTTACAAATATATATTCCGTTCTTACACATACATATTCCGTTCTTACACATATTCTTACGCATATATATTCAGTTTCTACACATATATATTCATTTCTTACGCATATATGTTCAGTTCTTACGCATATATGTTCCGTTCTTACACGTACATATTCCGTTCTTACACATATATATTCCGTTCTTACACATATATATTTAGTTCTTACACATATATATTCACTTCTTACACATATATATTCAGTTCTTAAACATATATATTCCGTTGTTACACATATATACACATATATATTCCGTTCTTACACGTATATATTCCGTTCTTACACATACATATTCCGTTCTTACACATATATTCCGTTCTTACGCATATATACACATATTTATTCCGTTCTTACACATATATATTATGTTCTTACACATATATATTCAGTTCTTACACATATATATTCCGTTCTTACACATATATATTCCGTTCTTACGCATATACATTCCGTTCTTACGCATATATATTCAGTTCTTACGCATATATATTCAGTTCTTAGACATATATATTCAGTTCTTACACATATATATTCAGTTCCAACACATATATATTCACTTCTGATACATATATATTCCGTTCTTACAAATATATATTCCGTTCTTACACGTATATATTCCGTTCTTACACGTATATATTCCGTTCTTACGCATATATATTCAGTTCTTACGCATATATATTCAGTTCTTACAGATATATATTCAGTTCATATGCATATATATTCATTTCTTACGCATATATGTTCAGTTCCTACGCATATATATTCCGTTCTGACGCGTATATATTCCGTTCTTACACATATATATTCCGTTCTTACACATATATATTCCGTTCTTACACGTATATATTCAGTTCTTACACGTATATATTCCGTTCTTACGCATATAGATTCAGTTCTTACGCATATATATTCAAATCTTACGCTTATATATTCAGTTCTTACGCATATACATTCAGTTTTACGTATATATATTCAGTTCTTACGCATATATATTCATTTCATACGCATATATATTCAGATTTTACGCATATATATTCAGTTCTTACACGTATATATTCCGTTCTTACACATATATATTCAGTTCTCACACGTACATATTCTGTTCTTACACACATATATTCCGTTCTTACACATATATATTCCGTTCTTACGCATATATATTCAGTTCTTACGCATACATATTCATTTCTTACGCATATATATTCAGTTCTTACGCATATATGTTCAGTTCTTACGCATCGCATATATGTTCAGTTCATACGCATTAAGGTTCCGTTCTAATGCATATATATTCCGTTATTACACATATATATTCCGTTCTTACACGTATATATTCCGTTCTTACACGTATATATTCAGTTCTTACACGTATATATTCCGTTCTTTCACGTATATATTCCATTCTTACACGTATATATTCCGTTCTTACACATATATATTCCGTTCTTACGCATATATATTCCTTTCTTACGCATATAACTTCAGTTCTTACACATATATATTCCGTTCTTACACATATATATTCCATTCTTACGTATATATATTCAGTTCTTACGCATATATATTCAGTTCTTACGCTTATATATTCAGTTCTTACGCATATATATTCAGTTCTTATGCATATATATTCAGTTCTTAAACATATATATTCAGTTCTTACACATATATATTCCGTTCTTACACATATATATTCCGTTCTTACACATATATATTCAGTTCTTACGCATATATATTCAGTTCTTACGCATATATATTCATTTCTTACGCATATGTGTTCAGTTCTTACGCATATATGTTCCGTTCTTACACGTACATATTCCGTTCTTACACATATATATTCCGTTCTTACACATATATATTCAGTTCTTACACATATATATTCACTTCTTACGCATATATATTCATTTCTTAATCATATACGTTCAGTTCTTACGCATATATGTTCCGTTCTTACACGTATATATTCCGTTCTTACACATATATATTCCGTTCTTACACATATATTCCGTTCTTACGCATATATACACATATTTATTCCGTTCTTACACATATATATTATGTTCTTACACATATATATTCAGTTCTTACACATATATATTCCGTTCTTACACATATATATTCCGTTTTTACGCATATATATTCAGTTCTTACGCATATATATTCCATTCTTACGCATATATATTCAGTTCTTACGAATATATATTCAGTTCTTACACATATATATTCAGTTCTTAGACATATATATTCAGTTCTGACGCATATATATTCACTTCTGACACATATATATTCCGTTCTTACACGTATACATTCCGTTCTTACACGTATATATTCCATTCTTACGCATCTATATTCAGTTCTTACGCATATATATTCAGTCCTTTCAGATATATATTCAGTTCTTACGCATATATATTCATTTCTTAAGCATATATGTTCAGTTCCTACGCATATATATTCCGTTCTTACGCGTACATATTCCGTTCTTACACATATATATTCCGTTCTTACACATATATATTCCGTTCTTACACATATATATTCAGTTCTTACACATATATATTCAGTTATTACACATATATATTCAGTTCTTACACATATATATTCCGTTCTTACACATATATATTCCGTTCTTAAACGTACATATTCCGTTCATACACGTATATATTCCGTTCTTAAACATATATATTCCATTCTTACGCATATATATTCAGTTCTTAAACATATATATTCCGTTCTTATACATATATATTCCGTTCTTACACATATATATTCCGTTCTTACACGTATATATTCAGTTCTTACACATATATATTCCGTTCTTACGCATATATATTCATTTCTTACGCATATATGTTCAGTTCTTACGCATATATATTCGGTTTTACGCTTATATATTCACTTTTTACGCATATATATTCAGTTCTTACGGCTATATATTCAGTTCTTATCCATATATATTCCGTTCTTTCACGTATATATTCCATTCTTACACGTATATATTCCGTTCTTACACATATATATTCCGTTTTTACGCATATATATTCCTTTCTTACGCATATAACTTCAGTTCTTACACATATATATTCCGTTCTTACATATATTTATTCAGTTCTTACACATATTCATTCACTTCTTACACATATATATTCCGTTCTTACACATATTTATTCAGTTCTTACACATATTCATTCACTTCTTACACATATATATTCCGTTCTTACACATATATATTCCGTTCTTACGCATATATATTCAGTTCTTACGCATATATATTCAGTTCTTACGCTTATATATTCAGTTTTTACGCAAATATATTCAGTTCTTACGCATATATATTCAGTTCTTACGCATATATATTCCGTTCTTACACATATATATTCCGTTCTTACACATATATATTCCGTTCTTACACATATATATTCAGTTCTTACGCATATATATTCAGTTATTACGCATATATGTTCAGTTCTTACGCATATATGTTCCGTTCTTACACGTACATGTTCCGTGCTTACACATATATTTTCCGTTCATACACATATATATTCAGTTCTTACACATATATATTTACTTCTTACACATATATATTCAGTTCTTACACATATTCATTCACTTCTTACACATATATATTCCGTTCTTACACATATTTATTCAGTTCTTACACATATTCATTCACTTCTTACACATATATATTCCGTTCTTACACATATATATTCCGTTCTTACGTATATATATTCAGTTCTTACGCATATATATTCAGTTCTTACGCTTATATATTCAGTTTTTACGCAAATATATTCAGTTCTTACGCATATATATTCAGTTCTTACGCATATATATTCCGTTCTTACGCATATATATTCCGTTCTTACACATATATATTCCGTTCTTACACATATATATTCAGTTCTTACGCATATATATTCAGTTATTACGCATATATGTTCAGTTCTTACGCATATATGTTCCGTTCTTACACGTACATGTTCCGTGCTTACACATATATTTTCCGTTCATACACATATATATTCAGTTCTTACACATATATATTTACTTCTTACACATATATATTCAGTTCTTACACATATATATTCAGTTCTTACGCATATATATTCATTTCTAACGCATATATGTTCAGTTCTTACGCATATATGTTCCGTTCTTACACGTATATATTCCGTTCTTACACATATATATTCCGTTCTTACACATATATTCCGTTCTTACGCATATATACACATATTTATTCCGTTCTTACACATATATATTATGTTCTTACGCATATATATTCAGTTCTTACACATATATATTCCGTTCTTACACATACATATTCCGTTCTTACGCATATATATTCAGTTCTTACGCATATATATTCCTTTCTTACGCATATATATTCAGTTCTTACGCATATATATTCAGTTCTTACACATATATATTCAGTTCTTACACATATATATTCAGTTCTGACACATATATATTCACTTCTGACACATATATATTCCGTTCTTACACGTATATATTCCGTTCCTACACGTATATATTCCATTCTTACGCATATATATTCAGTTCTTACGCATATATATTCAGTTCTTACAGATATATATTCAGTTCTTACGCATATATATTCATTTCTTACGCATATATGTTCAGTTCCTACGCATATATATTCCGTGCTTACGCATATATATTCCGTTCTTACACATATATATTCCGTTCTTACACATATATATTCACTTCTTACACATATATATTCAGTTCTTACACATATATATTTCGTTCTTACACGTACATATTCTGTTCATACACATATATATTCCGTTCTTACACATACATATTCCGTTCTTACGCATATATATTCAGTTCTTAAACATATATATTCCGTTCTTACACATATATATTCCGTTCTTACACGTATATATTCCGTTCTTACACGTATATGGGCATTTTTCAAAAAATGTGCACATTTTGAGTGCTCATATATCAAACATTTTTTTGATGCAGTTTTCTTAGTAATGTTGCTTATATTACAATGGCATGTTTAACCAATATTTACAAAAAGGCATGGACCTCCCAGATACTTTTGGCAATAATTACTACTTTTTGCAAACGATCAGTTGGAATTTAATTTCCATCCTGTTACCGTCTTTTAAATCATTGAGTTTTTGTGTGAAAAGCAATGTTTTCCTGATTTTTTTCATGTATTCATTCCAGAAGTAAAATAATTATTTAGACAACTCTTAATAATGTGTTGGTTTAAATTGACGCATGTCATTGAGTTCCGAGTTTTTAACATTTTTTGTACACAATAAAACAAGTGAAACATGTAGGAAATCAGGTATTGTCCAAAATAAAGTGTACTATATTGTGCCTCGTTAAGACGATAGGGCCTTCATTTTTCATCCGATCTTTACCAAACTTACGGCCCTTGATTTAGTTAAAAATGCTGTATTTTGCCTAAGGGCCTTCTATTGGCCGGATTTTAATGAAACTTTGCAGGTTTGATCAGTACTAAATCTAGTTATGCATATCATCACCGTGTTCCGGTTGAATGTGTTTGGCAGTGTTATGGTCCTTGAAAGGTTTTAATACACAGTCTTTGTCTAGACTAGTTCTCCTGAACCCTTGGCCGAAATTTGGTGGGGATGATGAGTACCAAGCCGAGTTGCGCATATCACTGCCGAGTTCCGGTTGAATGATTTTTGGCAGAGTTATGACCCTTTATAGTAACATATCGTTACCGTGTTCCAGTTGAATGCTTTTGATAGAGGTGTGGCCCTTTAAAGGTTTTTAATACACAAACTCTGTCTTGATTAGTCTCTTCTGAATTCCTTGCCGGATTTCAACGAATCTTGGCGGGGATGATCAATACCAAGCCTAGCTGAACCTGTCATTGCCGTGTTCTGGTTGAATGAATTTTGGCAGAGTTATGACTCCTTAAAGGTTTTAATACACTAACTTTGTACATACTAGTTCTCCTGAACCTCTGGCTGCATTTGTGCATATCGTTTTCACCGGGCGTGGTTTTCAGACTATTGGCAGAGTTATGGCCCTTTAAATGTTTTTGATACACAAACATTTTCTGGGCTAGTAGTTCTCCTAAACCCCTGGCTGGATTTCAACGAAACTTGACATCAATATCAAGCCTAGTTGTGCACATCACCATAGTCCGGTTGAATGATTTTTTGGCAGAATTATGGCCCTTTAAAAGCTTTAATACACAAACTCTCTCCAGATTAGTCTCATCTGAACTGCTTGCCAGATTTCAACGAATCTTGGCGGGGATGGTCAATACCAAGCCTATTTGCACCTATCATTGCCATGTTCTGGTTGTATGAATTTTTGGCAGAGTTACGGCCCTTTAAATGAATCCCTAGCTGGATTTCAACGAAACTTGACAAGGTAGATCAGTATCAAGCCTAGTTGTGCATATCATCACCATATTCCGGTTGAATGATTTTTGCCAGAGTTACGGCCCTTTAAAAGTTTTAATGCACAAACTCTGTCCAGATTAGCCTCTTCCGACTCCTTGCCAGATTTCAACGAATCTTGGCAGGGATGATCAGTAACAAGCCTAGTTGCACTGTCATTACCATGTTCTGGTTGAATGAATTTTAGCAGAGTTGTGAAGCCTTAAAGGGTTTAATACACTAACTTTGTACAGACTAGTTCTCCTGAACCTCTGGTTGGATTTCAACGAAACGTGGTAGGGATGATTAGTACCACGTCTAATTGCGTATACCATCGCATAGTTCCAGTTGAATGATTTTTGAAAGTTATGGCAGCTTATAAATAAAAAATATTTTAGCCAGTAGAGCGTCCACATGGGCCTCTTGTTTCTAAACTCTTTGAATATTTATGCTAAACTTGATCGAATTTTATATGATCTCTTTACGAGGCTGTAATATACAACATGATTTATATCCAACAACGCTGTAAACTATCTATTTAATGCAAACCATGAATAATTCAAATATCTATTAGTATTTAAATAGCAATTAGGTTGACTGTTTGTAACCTGTGTTCGCCAGAGTTTAGGTTCACCGCATTTTCAGTGTCCTTTATTATTAATGAAAACGTTCAGAGCCTTTGTTATATAAATCCAATATCAATACACACACACACAATCCAGATCAGAGCCTAACAGGAACATCCACCCACAATCCAGATTAAGACCTATCGGCAACATCCACTCACAATCCAGATCAAGACCTACCGGCAACATCCACCCATAATCCAGATCAAGACCTACCGGCAACATCCACCCATAATTCAGACCAAGACCTACCGGCTACATCCATTCACAATCCAGATCAAGACCTACCGGTAACATCCACCCATAATCCAGATCAAGACCTACAACACACGGACATTGAAGATGCCAGGTATGTTTAACCTCAAAATGATATAAAAATGTTGGTATCCGAGTTTATTGGACCTATTGATTATGTTTTCACTTTTTTTAAAGAAAAAATATGAATTAATTCGCACAACAGACTAGTTCAAAATATGCCAATACAAATGATATAGCGTAACGGTGCAGGTCCATGTGGAAAATATTTTTTTGTCCTATGGTCGATCTTTTTTGTGTGTACTGGTCCGATCAACACGATGCATGTGTAACGTAGGTTACATAGAAACAATCACATCAAAGGACTATATTCAGCAACTTGCATTATGAAAACCGTCATACTTAACATCTCATAGTGTACCTTAACTAAATATATAGATATCTTTAATTATGAATTCAATGGATAAAAATAATTAAAATGCTATTTGCTTCGATTTATTGAAAAACGGCGTGTGGCGAGTGTCTGACCATAAATAATTTGATTTCTGTTCTATAACTTGAAAACATTTATGATACATAATCATACTTTCATCAACTTTTATGGATATACTGTCTACAGTGGCAAAATCATCCCTATTCATTTTGAGGTCAGTAGGTCAAAGGTCGTGGTCACAATTGCCAGATCATGAAAAACCTTGCCATCATGATTACTTGTTTTTCACCTGTGAATCAATAATTGCTTACTTGTGGTAATTTGTTCTAGTTGTATTAGCTCTACTGATCAAAGATCAGAGCTAATGCTGTGGTGCGGTGTCCGTCGTCCGTCCGTCCGTAAACTTTTGTTGTAGCGACTACTCCTCTGAAACTACCGATGGATTTTCATGAAACTTTACAGGAATGTTGCCCATGATGTCTAGTTGGTCCTAGCACATATTCACGTTGATGTGAAATCCACAAAGCTAAAAATAATTTTTTAAAAAACAAATTTGTAGCGACTACTTCTTGAAAACTATAAGTGATATTGATATGGGACTTTTTCTAAAATGATAAGAATGACAAGATGTTGGTTCGTGCTGAAAATAGTTTTGATTCGACGTTAAACATGGCTGCCGACGGCCATCGATGTTTACATAGTTATATAGTAAAAACTTGTAGCGACTTCTCTGAAACTGCTTGACGGATGTTCATGAAACTTCACATGAATATTGCTCTTGATGTCTAATTGATCCTAGATAAAATGCAGGTTGGCCTGAAATTCAAGATGGCCGCCAATGCTAAAAATAGATTTTTAAAAAAACAAGATTGTAGCAACTACTTCTTGAAAACTATAAATGATATTGATATGGGAAATTTTGATTCGACATTAAACATGGCCGCCAGCGGCCCCATGTTTACATAGAGTTATATAATTAACGTGTAGCGACTACTCCTCTAAAACTACTTGTTTCATGAAACTTCACAGGAATGTTGCTCTTCATGTCTAGTTGAATTTCAGCAATTATGACCCTATGTGTACGCAAAGGCTATCAAAATGAGCTACGAACGATGGCGTTTTGGTCTCGATCATCCCGACATCGCCCTACTTCTCAGTCGTGGTCTTGATCATCCCGACATATCACCCTATTTCTCAGCAGGCATGGCTTTTCAGCAGGCTTGTCTCGATCATCCCGACATATCGCCCTACTTCTCAGCAGGCGTGGTCTCGATCATCCCGACATATCGCCCCACTTCTCAGCAGGCGTGGTCTCGATCATCCCGACATATCACCCCACTTCTCAGCAGGCATGGCTTTTCAGCAGGCGTGGTCTCGATCATCCCGACATATCTCCCTACTTCTCAGGCGTGGTCATGATTATCCCGATATATCCCCCCCCCCCACACACTTTTCAGCAGGCGCGGTCTCGATCATCCCGACATATCGCCCACTTCTCAGCAGGCGTGGTCTCGATCATCCCGACATATCGCCCTACTTCTCAGGCGAGGTCTCGATCATCCCGACATATCGCCCTTCATCTCAGCAGGCGTGGTCTCGACCATCTCGACATATCGCCCTACTTCTCAGCAGGCGTGGTCTCGATCATCCCGACATGTCACCCCACTTCTCAGCAGGCATGGCTTTTCAGCAGGCGTGGTCTCGATCATCCCGACATATCTCCCTACTTCTCAGGCGTGGTCTTGATTATCCCGACATATCCTCCCACTTCTCAGCAGGCGCGGTCTCGATCATCCCGACATATCGCCCCACTTCTCAGCAGGCGTGGTCTCGATTATCCCGACATATCGCCCTACTTCTCAGGCGTGGTCTCGATCATCCCGACATATCGCCCTACATCTGAGCAGGCGTGGTCTCGACCATCTCGACATATCGCCCTACTTCTCATGCGTGGTCTTGATTATCCCGACATATCGCCCCACTTCTCATTCTACATGGATTCAGATACCGTTTTTGATTTCAGTGAGGTTTTACGTGAATCTAAGCACGTACTAGGCCATATATGACGGTTGATTTTTTGCTTGGGTAGAACAAGTACTGTATTTAATGTACATGGAAGTGGACCTGTAATGTAATTAATGTACATGGGCCTGTAATGAACATGGATGTGGGCCTGTAATGTACTTGATGTACATGCAAGTGGGCATGTAATGTACTTAATGTACATGGACGTGGGCCTGTAATGTACGTGGTGTACATGCAAGTGGGCCTGTAATGCACTTAATTTACATGGACTTGGGCCTGTAATGTACTTAATGTACATGGAGGTGGGCCTGTAATGTACTTAATGTACATGGAAGCGGGCCTTAATGTACTTAATGTACATGGACGTGGGCCTGTAATGTACTTAATGTACATGGACGTGAGCCTGCAATGTACTTGATGTACATGCAAGTGGGCCTGTAATGTACTTAATGTACATGGATGTGGGCCTGTAATGTACTTAATGTACATGGACGTGGGCCTGTTATGTACTTAATGTACATGGGCGTGGACCTGTAATGTACTTAATGTACATGGACGTTGACCTGTAATGTACATGTAAGTGTGCCTGTAATGTACTTAATGTACACGGACGTGGGCCTGTAATGTACTTAATGTACATGGGCGTGGACCTGTAATGTACTTAATGTACATGGACGTGGACCTGTAATGTACATGTAAGTGGGCCTGTAATGTACTTAATGTACATGGGCCTGTAATGTACATGGACGTGGGCATGTAATGTACTTGATGTACATGCAAGTGGGCCTGTAATGTACTTAATAGACATGGATGTGAACCGGTAATGTACTTAATGTACATGGACGTGGGCCTGTAATGTACTTAATGTACATAGAAGTGGCCTGTAATGTACTTAATGTACATGGACGTGGACCTGTAATGTACATGTAAGTGGGCCTGTAATGTACTTAATGTACATGGATGTGAGCCAGTAATGTACTTAATGTACATGGACGTGGGCCTGTAATGTACTTAATGTACATGGAAGTGGCCTGTAATGTACTTAATGTACATGGACGTGGACCTGTAATGTACATGTAAGTGGGCCTGTTATGTACTTAATGTACATGGACTTGGGCCTGTTATGTACTTAATATACATGGGCGTGGGCCTGTAATGTACTTAATGTACATGGACGTGGGTCTGTAATGTAATTAATGCACACGGACCTGTAATGTACATGGACGTGGGCCTGTAATGTACTTAATGTACATGGACGTGGGCCTGTAATGTACTTAATATACATGGACGTGGACCTGTAATGTACATGTAAGTGGGCCTGTAATGTACTTAATGTACATGGGCCTGTAATGTACATGGACGTGGGCATGTAATGTACTTGATGTACATGCAAGTGGGCCTGTAATGTACTTAATGGACATGGATGTGAACCGGTAATGTACTTAATGTACATGGACGTGGGCCTGTAATGTACTTAATGTACATAGAAGTGGCCTGTAATGTACTTAATGTACATGGACGTGGACCTGTAATGTACATGTAAGTGGGCCTGTAATGTACTTAATGTACATGGATGTGAGCCAGTAATGTACTTAATGTACATGGACGTGGGCCTGTAATGTACTTAATGTACATGGAAGTGGCCTGTAATGTACTTAATGTACATGGACGTGGACCTGTAATGTACATGTAAGTGGGCCTGTTATGTACTTAATGTACATGGACTTGGGCCTGTAATGTACTTAATATACATGGGCGTGGGCCTGTAATGTACTTAATGTACATGGACGTGGGTCTGTAATGTAATTAATGCACACGGACCTGTAATGTACATGGACGTGGGCCTGTAATGTACTTAATGTACATGGACGTGGGCCTGTAATGTACTTAATGTACATGGACGTGGGCCTGTCATGTACTTAATGTACATGGACGTGGGAATGTAATGTTCCTTCTTGTTGGCGATATATAACATTTGTTTGTGTTGCTGCATCGTAAAACCCAACTCAGCTTGCCTGCTCCGTTAACAGATACATCGCTTTTTTGTGTTGGGTTGGCGACATGGTCTATAAATAAACGTTTATATTATAAACGGTCATATGACATGCTCTATAAATAAACGTTTATATTATAAACGGTCATGTGACATGGTAACCTAAAAGGGAAATGAAATGCTGAGGCAACCTCGTAGCGAAATGAATTGTAAACGGTCATGTGACATGCTAAGGCAACCTCGGAGCGAAATGAATATCATAGTATATCATAGTATATTTTACCTTTTTACATTTTGCTATCTTACATATTAGTTCAAGTGGCTCTTCACTGTTTTTATCCAGCTTGTATGGTGTCTGTGTAGTTCCGTTACTAGCAAACTAATATTAGGGTTATCAATTATTTATAAGTAGTATATAAACTATGGGTTCTTGGGTGTTGAGGTGGGGGTGGGGGGGGGGGGGGGGTCTTTGAGTGGGTTGCCCCTAGTTTCTATACTACTATCTTGCCCATTATCGAACTCGTCCGAGATCTTATGGTCATATACAATCTGTGCATGTCGGGTTAATATTGCTCAAGTGTGGCCTTTATCATGTAAACAAGATCAAATAAAATTGCATGTTGCTAATTCAGGGGTCATAACTCTGGTGTAATTGGTCCCAACTGGCCCATTATCGAACTCTTCCGAGATTGGCCCATTATCGAACTCTTCCGTGATCTTATGGCCATATACAATCTGTGCAAGTTTGGTTAAAATTGCTTAAGTAATGTGGCCTCTATCGTGCAAACAAGCTAAATATTGACAACAGAAGACGGACGACAGACGACGGACAAAGAGTGGTCACAATAATTCACCCTTTGAGCTAAAAACTCACCCCTAGTCTCCTAAATGCAGTTTTCATTTTTAATCTGATGAGTCAGTTGAACATTATTGTTTCTAGAAATGGTCACTCATTGAATCTTATACCAGTTACTAACAAATGCAGGATACTCAATATGTGCATACCTTGATACCATAGAACTTAAACAAGAGGGCCAAGATGGCCCTAAATCGATCACCTGAGTACTGGCACATTATCGAACTTCTTAAATTATGGTCAAGATTGTTCAAGAAATGTGGCCTCTGTTGTGTTAAATTGACGAAGTTTGCTAAAAATCAAATACAAAGGCCAAATGTGACCCCAGAGCTGTGTGACCTGTGATTTCAGAGAAGAAGATTTTTTAAGTTTTTCCCTATACAAGTCTATGTTAAACATGTGACCCAGGGGGGCGGGGTCACCATTTGAACAAACTTGGTAAAAGACCATAAGAGTATAGTAAATGCATATTAAACCTCTGGCTCTTCTAGTTCCAGAGAAGCAGACTTTATTGTTTTTCCTATATATAAGTCTATGAAAATATTTCACATATTAAGATTCCAAAAATTGATTTAAGTGACCACTATCCTATTTTCCGCACAAGAAAAATTCATTGCTACGCCAAGATAAACGATCACCAGACAATCGAGTACCGATCTTTTAAAACAGTTAATGAAATCAATTTTTTGCATGATCTAAATTTAGTTTCAATCTCGGAGGCAAATATAATTCTTGAAAACTGGGTTAATAAATTTTCAGATATAGTAGATAAACATTTGCCAATTCAAAAGCATCGAGTAAAACATATACACCAACCTGAATGGCTTACGCCTAATATTTTAGATGCTGTTAAAGAGAGAGATCAATATATAATTCAAAATGATATGAACAATTATAAAATATCTAGAAATAAAGTGAATAAACTAATCAAGGAATCTAAAAATATGTCATACGAAGGAAAAATAAAGGACGGAAAATCCGACCCAAAATCTATATGGAAAAACTTTAAGGAGTTAGGAGCCTCTTCCAAATCTTCGGGCAAATCCAATATAATAAATCAATTAAATACAATTATTAATGGGACTGACATTACCGATTTATCTTTAATGGCTGATGAGTTTAATAATTTTTTCATAAACATAGCAGCAAATTTGAAACAACCAATTCCGAACTCAGATTTCAATTTGATAAAGGATTTTGTAAACAAAAAGATCCCTGAGCAGATGTTTTTCAATATCCCATTAATAACTGAAGATCAGGTGTGAAAAATGTTGATAAATTTAGATTCTTCAAAAGCAACTGGGCTTGACCAAATTGGCCCAAAACTTCTCAAACTATCAGCTAATTGCACATCAAACAATATTGCAAATTTAATTAATAGTAGTATTGAAAAAGGTGTATTCACAAACACATGGAAACATGCCAAAGTGTTTCCACTAATTAAAGTCGGACCTTCTGATGATGTAAACAATTATAGGCCTATTTCTGTATTACCTACAATATCAAAATTAATTGAAAAACGTGTGCATGATTCTTTCATGAGTTTTCTACAATTCTATCAGCTTTTATGTAAGTCACAAAGTGGTTTCAGGAAACAAAATAGCTGTAAAATAGCTTTGGTTTATATGATAGATAAATGGCTAAGGGCATTAAATGAAGGCAAATTTGCAGGTGCTATAATGGTAGATTTCCGGAAGGCATTCGATCTGGTGGATCACAACATTTT
The DNA here is from genome assembly GCA_037043455.1 of Cyrtodaria siliqua. Taxonomy (NCBI): domain Eukaryota; kingdom Metazoa; phylum Mollusca; class Bivalvia; order Adapedonta; family Hiatellidae; genus Cyrtodaria; species Cyrtodaria siliqua. The sequence goes on along the minus strand of JAWPHD010007494.1, from coordinate 110,957 downwards.
GCTTCAAAGATTAAAGTTATATAAATGTGGCGAGCTTACACTGCAATGGTTCAAATCTTATCTGTCAGATAGGAAACAAGTCGTATCTTTGAAAGGTGCTCTTTCTAAGGAACAAACAATAAAGTGTGGGGTACTTCAAGGGTCCATACTAGGACCTTTAATGTTTTTGGTGTTCATCAATGACCTTCCACTTGAACTGAATGGCATACTCTCTAATACAGATATGTATGCAGACGATACTACCACATACGAAATAAACGAATCCAAAGATATAATAGAAATAAATCTACAGAAAGCTCTTGATATTTCAAAAGTCTGGTGCTTGCATAACGGTATGGTATTAAATGCGTCAAAAACGAAAGTCCTTTTTGTAACCACACCACATCGACGTGCCAGATTAGAAAATAAATCACTTTCTTTGCAATATAATGACATTGATTTACAGAATATTATTGGTGATAACATTTTAGGAGTAAATATAAATGAAAAATTAAAATGGGATGATCACATATTGTTTATTAAGAAAAGAAATAGCAAGAAATGTATGGTTACTGTCAAGAATAAAATATTTTATTCCTTTGAATTATCGAATTATTTTCTATAAAGCTTACATACAGCCACATCAAGATTTTTGTAATGTAATCTGAGGTAACACAAGTCGAAAAAATATCAACAGCCTTTTAATAATGCAAAAAAAGGCATGTCACGTTATTTTAGGTGAACAGTATATTAATTTTCAAGCCGCTATGGAACAACTAAATTGCCTCATAATTGATCAGCGAATTATACTTCAAAAGGCCAAATTCATGTATCGAGTTTCAAACAATACTGCCCCTTCATATATTTCCGATATGTTTACTACTCGTAATTCAACTGACAGACGTTACGTCTTCGATCATTAACTGATACTAATTTTAGTATTCTTAAGCCTAATCGGGAACTTTTCAAGGGCAGCATGTCTTACTCCGGGACCATTTTATGGAATAAAGCACATTCAGAAGTGTGCAACAATGAAAAGCTTTACAAACAACTGCATAAAATGGATAAAGGAAAAACAACATTAAACTCGATATAGGTATCATCTCATCTCATTATTGTGTAAATATCGTTCAAACTACCACCACCAACAATGTTATTATGTTTACATATATCTTGTGTATCTTGCTTTTCTTGTATTTTGTATATTGTATTTGTTATAGAGGGCCCCAAGGAAGATTAGTATAAACTAATTGGGTCACCCTCGATAAATAAAGACTTTCAGTAAAACTGTAAACCCCGGGGCGGGGCAAAATTTGACGCCAGGGTCACCATTTGAACAAACTTGGTAGAGGACCATAAGCTAATAGCAAATGCAAAATATTAAACCTCTGGCTCTTGCAGTTTCAGAGAAGATATTTTTATGTTTTTCCCCTTACACGTCTATGTAAAACTGTGACACCCGGGGCAGGGTCAAATGTGACCCCAGGGTCACCATTTGAACAAACTTGGTAAAGGACCATAAGCTTATAGCAAACGCAAAATATTAAACCTCTGCCTCTTGCAGTTTCAGAGAATATTTTTTAATTTCTTTCCTATATAAGTCTATGTAAAACTGTGACCCCCGGGGCGGGGCCAAATTTGACACCAGGATCACCATTTGAACAAACTTGGTAGAGGACCATAAGCTTATAACAAATGCAAAATATTAAACCTCTGGCTCTTGCAGTTCCAGAGAAGAAGTTTTTATGTTTTTCCCCATACAAGTCTATGTCAAACTGTGACACCCGGGGCAGGGTCAAATGTGACCCCAGGGACACCATTTGAACAAACTTGGTAAAGGACCATAAGCTTATAGCAAACGCAAAATATTAAAACTCTGGCTCTTGCAGTTTCAGAGAAGATTTTTTAATTTTTTTCCTATATAAGTCTATGTAAAACTGTGACCCCCGGGGCGGGCCAAATTTGACACCAGGGTCACCATTTGAACAAACTTGGTAGAGGACCATAAGCTTATAGCAAATGCAAAATATTAAACCTCTGGCTCTTGCAGTTCCAGAGAAGAAGTTTTTTTCTCAGTTTTTCCCTATACAAGCCTATGTAAAAATTTGACCCCAGGGTCATCATATGAACAAACTTGGTAAAGGACCATAAACTTACAGTAAAATTAATGCAAAATATTAAACCTCTGGCTCTTGTAGTTTCAGAGAAGAGCAAATTGTGATAAAAATATAAAAATGTCATTTGCTCAACCATTTGACAGAACAGATTGGAACTTCATGCATGTGTTCGGACGCATTGTACAAGGTGTACAAGGTGTACACAACACTACAAGGTGTACACTACACTACAATAGTATTTGTATTCATCAGTTTGTGACAGTTTAAAGTCATTATTTGGCAGCATGTGATTTTCATTGTCCCAATATTTAGATCACCCATTTCCGTGTCATAACCACTCAATATAACAAAGAAAGTCTGGTTATCCCTCAAACTTAACTTTGAAGGAGGGAGCCCTGATTGCCAGTAGAGGTATTATAAGAACCAATTCAGATTGACCGTGTTGGAGGTTATGCCCCTTGTCGTGGTTAGCAGTAGACTGTAAAGTAATCAAATTGGAGTTTGCTTACATCATTCTTGTCTTAGATATGATGTGGTATCGTATTTAAACATTTCAGATTAGAGAATTGAATTGAATTGGGGTTTTAAGGTGCACCAACACATGAACGGTTATATGGCGCCTAACAGGAATGAACATGTCAGGCTCCATGTACATCGAGATAAAATATGGAGAACGGGTCTAGAACCTTCTCACCCTGAACTGCAGAGTTGCTGCAAGTTTTATTGTAGACACTCCATTTATGCTGGAGCCACGTTATTGTTTTTCTGCCACTGCTCTAGTGATATGAGCGAGATGGCACTTGACTTTTTTCGTCAAATAATTTAAGTACTGTGATACCATAGAACACCATGCTACTTCTGAGGACTGAACCAACAATCTCCCACATGAGAGGCGGTACTATTTCTGTACTGAAAAAGAGGCTTTAATTAGAGCTTTTCTGCAGCATGTTATTCAAACCAGACTGGTTCAAAATGTTTTCTTTAAAATTGATTTGTTTTGTTATGTTCCTTGGATGAATGTTTGAATGTATTTTTTTGTCAAAAGCCACTTGTAAAGAGAGCATTCCTCTTATACTGATTCACAAAAGGATTCACAATAGGATTCATTCACCATCACAGAGCTCTCGACTATCACCTTCATCATGTCAACTCTTTACTTACTGCCTGGGAAGCTTATTACTTTCAGCTCTGACTCATCGTCTGATAAAGATCATTTGTAGACTATTTGCATCTGACAGATTTATTTTGTAATTTAAAATTATTAAAATGTCATAGCGAGGTGCAAGAATTCACAATTTGTATTTGCTTCCCAATCTCCGGGTCCCCACCTAGCAACTTTAACCATGTCATATCTGTATCTACCAACTGGGTAAAACATACTACCATTCCTAATTAACTTTGTGACGACGACGGACGGACGGCAGATGAAGAGTGATCCCAATATTAGTGGAGCGCTGTGGTCTAATGGTAGAGCGTTGGACCCATGATCCAAAAGTCGTGGGTTCGATTCCCGTCATTGCCATATGCGTTGTTCCTGAGCATGACACTTTATCTGCATTGCTTAGTACCAGTTCTACCCAGGAAGACATCGAGAGTGATTCAAATAAGTTCATAGAGCTTTCGTTACAATCGATGTAAAATAAATAAGTTTAAACTAAACTAATTAACTTCATAAATGTGTTTAAATTTACAATCCGTTAATTGTCATCTACACCTTCCACTATGTCAACTCTGTCTTACTGAATTGCCACCTACACCTTCCACTATGTCAACTCTGTACTTACTGAATTGCCACCTACACCTTCCACTATGTCAATATACTTACTGAATTGCCACCTACACCTTCCACTATGTCAACTCTATACTTACTGAATTGCCACCTACACCTTCCACTATGTCAACTCTATACTTACTGAATTGCCACCTACACCTTCCACTATGTCAACTCTATACTTACTGAATTGCCACCTACACCTTCCACTATGTCAACTATATACTTACTGAATTGCCACCTACACCTTCCACTATGTCAACTCCATACTTACTGAATTGCCACCTACACCTTCCACTATGTCAACTATATACTTACCGAATTGCCACCTACACCTTCCACTATGTCAACTCTATACTTACTGAATTGCCGCCTACACCTTCCACTATGTCAACTCTATACTAACTGAATTGCCACCTACACCTTCCACTATGTCAACTATATACTTACTGAATTGCCACATACACCTTCCACAATGTCAACTCTATACTTACTGAATTGCCACCTACACCTTCCACTATGTCAACTCTATACTTACTGAATTGCCAACTACACCTTCCACTATGTCAACTATATATTTACTGAATTGCCACCTACACCTTCCACAGTGCCAACTCTATACTTACTGAATTGCCACCTACACCTTCCACTATGTCAACTCTATACTTACTGAAATGCCACCTACACCTTCCACTATGTCAACTATATACTTACTGAATTGCCACCTACACCTTCCACTATGTCAACAATATACTTCCACTATGTCAACTATATACTTACTGAATTGCCACCTACACATTCCACTATGTCAACTCCATACTTACTGAATTGCCACCTACACCTTCCACTATGTCAACTCTATACTTACTGAATTGCCACCTACACCTTCCACTATGTCAACTATATACTTACTGAATTGCCACCTACACCTTCCACTATGTCAACTCCATACTTACTGAATTGCCACCTACACCTTCCACTATGTCAACTCCATACTTACTGAATTGCCACCTACATCTTCCACTATGTCAACTCTATACTTACTGAATTGCCACCTACACCTACCACTATGTCAACTATATACTTACTGAATTGCCACCTACACCTTCCACTACGTCAACTATATACTTACTGAATTGCCACATACACCTTCCACTATGTCAACTCTATACTTACTGAATTGCCACCTACACCTTCCACTATGTCAACGCTATACTTACTGAATTGCCACCTACACCTTCCACTATGTCAACTCTATACTTACTGAATTGCCACCTACACCTTCCACTATGTCAACTATATACTTACTGAATTGCCACCTACACCTTCCACTATTTCAACTCCATACTTACTGAATTGCCACCTTCACCTTCCACTATGTCAACTCTATACTTACTGAACTGCCACCTACACTTTCCACTATGTCAACTATATACTTACTGAAATACCACCTACACCTTCCACTATGTCAACTATATACTTACTGAAATGCCACCTACACATTCAACTATGTCAACTCCATACTTACTGAAATGCCACCTACACCTTCCACTATGTCAACTCTATACTTACTGAACTGCCACCTACACCTTCCATTATGTCAACTCTATACTTACTGAATTGCCACCTACACCTTCCACTATGTCAACTCTATACTTACTGAATTGCCACCTACCCCTTCCACTATGTCAACTATATACTTACTGAATTCCTATAGTACTTCATTCACAACACGCCCGTTTAATTTAACAGGGGCAAATACACTCGTGGAGAGGTCTGAGGACATGTACCTCAGAAAAAATGTTGATTTCTATATATGTGAAAAATGCCTACTTCAATGTTTGGTGCATTCCCCAAATGCTACCGAGGCAGCTACCAAGGCCTCGGTGTGCCTCAGGGTAGCTACGGGCCCGCACAATTATATTCTCCTTGACACATCATGAATGTCCGCCTATCACCTACAATTATTTGTATCTATCATTAACAATTACCTTCAAAGTATCTTCATACGGAGCACAGTCCAGCAGTATTTGCTTCACAAGTTTTCTCTTCATTAACTATTCCAGATCTCCCATCTTGAACCTTCAACCATGTCACCATGACTTCATAGACCACCTCTAATAGGTAGCTACAACTTACAAATAGAATAAATTAAACAAGACTTCATACACCATCAATCACAAATAGAATAAATTAAACAAGACTTTATACACCATCAGTCACAAATAGAATGAATTAAACAATACTTCATACACCATCAATCACAAATAGAATAAATTAAACAAGACTTTATACACCATCAGTCACATACAGAACGAATTAAACAAGACTGCATACACCATCAATCACAAATAGAATAAATTAAACAAGACTTTATTCACCATCAATCACAAATAGAATAAATTAAACAAGACTTTATACACCATCAGTCACAAATAGAATAAATTAAACAAGACTTTATACACCATCAGTCACATACAGAATGAATTAAACAAGACTTTATACACCATCAGTCACAAATAGAATTAATTAAACAAGACTTCATACACCATCAATCACAAATAGAATAAATTAAACAAGACTTTATACACCATCAGTCACAAAATAGAATGAATTAAACAAGACTTCATACACCATCAATCACAAATAGAATAAATTACACAAGACTTTCTACACCATCAGTCACATATCGAATAAATTAAACAAGACTTCATACACCATCAAACACAAATAGAATAAATTAAACAAGACTTTATACACCATCAGTCACAAATAGAATGAATTAAACAAGACTTCATACACCATCAATCACAAATAGAATAAATTAAACAAGACTTCATACACCATCAATCACAAACAGAATAAATTAAACAAGACTTTATACACCATCAGTCACATACAGAATGAATTAAACAAGACTTCATACACCATCAATCACAAATAGAATAATTTAAAAAAGATTTTATACACCATCAGTCACAAATAGAATGAATTAAACAAGACGTCATACACCATCAATCACAAATAGAATAAATTAAACAAGACTTCATACACCATCAGTTGCAAATAGAATAAATTAAACAAGACTTCATACACCATCAATCACAAATAGAATAAATTAAACAAGACTTTATTCACCATCATTCACAAATAGAATAAATTAAACAAGACTTTATACACCATCAATCACAAATAGAATCAATTAAACAAGACTTTATACACCATCAGTCACATATAGAATAAATTAAACAAGACGTCATACACCATCAATCACAAATAGCATAAATTAAACATGACTTTATACACCATCAATCACAAACAGAATAAATTAAACAAGACTTTATATACCATCAGTAACAAATAGAATAAATTAAACAAGACTTTATACACCATCAGTCGCAAACAGAATAAATTAAATAAGACTTCATACACCATAAATCACAAATAGAATAAATTAAACAAGACTTCATACACCATCAATCACATACAGAATAAATTAAACAATACTTTATACACCATCAGTCACATACAGAATGAATTAAACAAGACTGCATACACCATCAATCACAAATAGAATAAATTAAACAAGATTTTATACACCATCAGTCACAAATAGAATAAATTAAACAAGACTTCATACACCATCAATCACAAATAGAATAAATTAAACAAGATTTTATACACCATCAGTCACAAATAGAATAAATTAAACAAGACTTCATACACCATCAATCACAAATATAATAAATTATACAAGAATGTATACACCATCAGTTGCAAATAGAATAAATTAAATAAGACTTCAAACACCATCAGTCACATACAGAATGAATTAAACAAGACTTCATACACCATCAATCACAAATAGAATAAATTAAACAAGATTTTATACACCATCAGTCGCAAATAGAATAAATTAAACAAGACTTTATACACCATCAGTCACAAATATAATAAATTATACAATAATGTATACACCATCAGTTGCAAATAGAATAAATTAAATAAGACTTCAAACACCATCAATCACAAATAGAATAAATTAAACAAGACTTTATACACCATCAGTCACAAATAGAATGAATTAAACAAGACTTCATACACCATCAATCACAAATAGAATAAATTAAACAAGATTTCATACACCATCAATCACAAACAGAATAAATTAAACAAGACTTTATACACCATCAGTCACATACAGAATGAATTAAACAAGACTTCATACACCATCAATCACAAATAGAATAAATTAAACAAGATTTTATACACCATCAGTCACAAATAGAATGAATTAAACAAGACGTCATACACCATCAATCACAAATACAATACATTAAACAAGACTTCATACACCATCAGTCACAAATAGCATAAATTAAACAAGACTTAATACACCATCAATCACAAATAGAATAAATTAAACAAGACTTTATATACCATCAATCACAAACAGAATAAATTAAACAAGACTTCATATACCATCAATCACAAACAGAATAAATTAAACAAGACTTTATATACCATCAGTCACATACAGAATGAATTAAACAAGACTTCATACACCATCAATCACAAATAGAATAAATTAAACAAGATTTTATACACCATCAGTCACAAATAGAATGAATTAAACAAGACGTCATACACCATCAATCACAAATATAATAAATTATACAAGACTTTATTCACCATCAATCACAAATAGAATAAATTAAACAAGACTTTATACACCATCAATCACAAATAGAATCAATTAAACAAGACTTTATACACCATCAGTCACAAACAGAATAAATTAAACAAGACGTCATACACCATCAATCACAAATAGCATAAATTAAACATGACTTTATACACCATCAATCACAAACAGAATAAATTAAACAAGACTTCATATACCATCAGTAACAAATAGAATAAATTATACAAGACTTTATACACCATCAGTCGCAAATAGAATAAATTAAATAAGACTTCATACACCATCAATCACAAATAGAATAAATTAAACAAGACTTCATACACCATCAATCACAAATAGAATAAATTATAAAAGACTTTATACACCATTTGTCGAAAATAGAATAAATTAAATAAGACTTCATACACCATCAATCACAAAAAGAATAAATTAAACAAGACTTTATATACCATAAATCACAAATAGAATAAATTAAATAAGACTTCATACACCATCAATCACAAATAGAATAAATTAAACAAGACTTTATACACCATCAATCACAAATAGAATAAATTAAACAAGACTTCATATACCATCAGTCACAAATAGAATAAATTAAACAAGACTTTATACACCATCAATCACAAATAGAATAAATTAAACAAGACATCATACACCATCTGTCGCAAATAGAATAAATTAAATAAGACTTTATACACCATCAATCACAAATAGAATAAATTATACAAGACTTTATACACCATCAATCACAAATAGAATAAATTATACAAGACTTTATACACCATCAATCACAAATAGAATAAATTAAACAATACTTCATACACCATCAATCACAAATAGAATAAATTAAACAAGACTTTATACACCATCAATCACAAATAGAATAAATTAAACAAGACTTCATATACCATCAGTCGCAAATAGAATAAATTAAATAAGACTTCATACACCATCAATCACAAATAGAATAAATTAAACGAGACTTTACTGGCCTGGTCCTGGCTCCCTAATCTACATGGCCCAACTTGTGAACTTGAAAACAAAATGTGATAAGAATTAAGCATGTAACATCAGCACTTTTTCTAGGTATTTTGGAAAAATGGCCTCTGGTAAAATTGGGAAATTTGTATCGCTAAAACGGCCAAATTTGATGGGGAGGGGTGGAATATTATATCATCTATCGTTAAAATGACCAAATTGGAAAAATGTGCATTATTAATTTTAATGCTGTAATGATTGTATCCATTTTTTATTTTGGGTGGGGGGTCATCATTACAAGATATGTTACTGTTACTAGTGGCAGTAGTTGGGCTTTAATATAAGGGCCGGGTTTACGATGTTGTTGACATCCAACTCAGCACTGCTGACAGCAGAATCTCCGTTCGATTCGTGGTTTTCACATGATTTTTCAGGTTCAGTAATGGTCAATTGTGAAGACGAGTTTTGCTCACCCTAATTCCAGCAAGAAAATAAAGTGTTCATCCCCACAGCGTCTTTTTTGTTCAATTTGTTTACATAGTACTTAGTATTATGAGACATACTGACACATAACGGAAAAGGACTGTTATGCAAATAATAGTACTATATATACGGGCATCATATAGAAATTTTAAAAAGACATTGTGTCCCCTACAATATATTGTTGAATATTGTATGTCATAATAACTATGTAACTAAGAAAGGGAAATAACCATGGCTGAGTAATCCATCTATAAAGTGATTACTCTCCCTTGGTATGGTACCTGTACTTCCTGGTAAGAAGTCTGGAAAAACAACAAAAATGACAATTCTAAAACTTGCAAGTTGGAATGTGAATGGTCTAGGAAAGAACAAGTCTACAGATGCAGACTTTGTAAATATTGTAAATAAGTTTGATATTATTAGTTTACTAGAAAGTTGGACAACCAAGGAGTCACAAATAGATCTTACTGGGTACAGGCATTTTCATATACCATCAACAAAGAAGAAAAAGAAAAGGAGGAGTTCCGGTGAAATAATTTTATATTTCCGCGAACAGTTTTCAAAGGGAATTAGCATTCTGAAAAAATCGAACTCTATACTTTGGGTAAAACTGGACAAAAACTTTTTTAACCTAGAAAATAACTTATAAATGTTTGTGTATTAAATATATACCCCCTAATAAGACAAGTGTAGAAAATTTAACTTTCTTTCAATTACTGACTGAAGACATTATGCATTTTTCAAATGAAGGTTATATCTCATTAATGGGAGACTTTAATGCAAGAACAAGTTTATTACCAGACTTTGTATCTGAGGATAATGCAAAAGTTGATAATATAAATACTGATCATTGCCCACTACCACAAACTTACAAATTTGATACTGCAAATCACAGAAACAATCTTGATTTGACAAAAAAATTAACGTGGTAAGCTACTCACAGAACTATGCATTGAATCAGGACTAAGAATTCTCAATGGTAGATTTTTAGGTGACTCCTTGGGTTATTTCACACATTTTCACTACAACGGTGGTAAGAGTGTAGTTGATTATTTCATAGCACCAGAACAATTTTTTAGTTGTATTAGGACATTTACAGTTGAACCTCCTACTGAATTTTCGGATCACAGCATAATTTGGATCACCTTAACATGTTAAGTCAGACCCATTGAAGAAACTGACCCAATTTCTGAACTTCCGGGAAAATGAATATGGACAGAAGAAGCAAAAACCCATTTCAAAGCACATATAAACTCTGAAGAAACTTTACAACAACTTGCTAATTTCATGGCATCTTTAGACACAAATAGTATCTTAGATATCAATGAACATATTAACACCTTTAACAACATTCTGATAAATGCTGCCTCCAGATCAGTCCCATTCAAATATAATAAACCTAAGAGAACCCTATGCAAACATAGAAAAAAGAAAAGCTTTTGGATGGACGTTGACTGCTTCAAACTAAGAAGCTCACTTGGTAAAAAAGTATTCAACCGCCCGAATGATATTGGCATCAGGCGCATTTTTCTAGAGCTAGAAAAGAATACAATAAGCTAAAAAAAAATATAAAAATAAACAATTTAATAAAACTATGATTGAAAGACTGGAAAATCTTCATGAAAATAACCCAAATCAATTTTGGGAAGTTTTTAACAAATTGTTCGAAAACAAATCTAAATTTTCGGAAAACATCACTATCTCCGAGTGGACTAAATATTTCAAAGAACTGTACTCAATGTCAACTCCTGACAAAACCATTTTTACATTACCCAAAGACACCTTAAATCCTAATGATCTAGATTATCCCTTTGCTTGTAAAGAGATTAAAGCGGGAATATTGAAGCTCAAGAACAACAAATCAGTTGGCTTGGATTTAATTGCAAATGAAATGCTTAAATGTGCAGGACCAACACTAGTGCTCCCACTTACAAAACTTTTTAATACTACCCTAACACTTGAGATATTTCCGGAAATATGGAACATCTCCCTCATTTCAACAATTTACAAAAAAAAGGTGATCCAAATAACTGCGATAACTATAGAGGTATTAGTATTATAAGCTGTTTAGGCAAACTTTTCACTTCTCTATTGCGATCAAGATTTTATAACCATTTAAAAGACAAACAGTTTTTTAATCCGTATCAGGCTGGCTTTAGACCTGACCATAGAACTGCGGACCATATTTTTGCTATTAAAACTATAATTAATAAGTACTTGTATAACAAGAAAAAGCCAATTTACTGCTGCTTTGTTGATTTCACCAAGGTATTTGATACTGTTTGGAGAGCGGCACTATTCTACAAAATCTCTCAACCAGGGATCGGTGGTAAATTTTTCAATCTTCTAACCCACATGTACACACACACACAATTTAGAATTAAACGAACATCATCAATGGGTATCAAAACAGAAGCAAGGAGAGGAGTGAAACAGGGCGATAGCTTAAGCCCACTACTCTTTAATATTTACATAAATGATATTACGGATACTTTTGATTCCAGACTCACTGACCCTATACAACTAAACGAGATCAATTTCAACTGCTTACTTTACGCAGATGATATACTCTTACTTTCCGAATCCCCAAATGGTCTCCAACACAGTATAGACGCATTGTCTGAATATTGCCAAAAGTGGAAACTTGAAGTTAACATTAACAAAACTAAGATAATGATCTTTAATAAAAGAACACTTAAAGAAAAATACTTAACGCATTTCACTATGTTCTGATAACCAATTTTGATAGGCCTAACAGTTGCAACTTTAATAACAGTTGCAACTTTGACCCTTTGCAAACACAGGCAACCGTATCATAGTGGGGATCCCCACCCCACCCCCTACCCCCTCCCCCTTACCCCCCCCCCCCCCCCCCCCCCCCTCAAATATATGTTGTATGGTCAAGTTAAGATAGTTCCACTACAAATAGCCGATAAAAAATTTATTTGGTTTATATTTTGAATATGTGTTGTCAAATTAAGATAGTTCCACTACAAATAGCCGATAAAAAAAATTTGGTTTATATTTTGAATATATATTTGAGGGAGGGAGTGGGGGGGGGGGGGTAAGTGGGAGGGGAGTAGGGGGTTGGGGGTCCCCACTATGATACGGTTGCCTGTGTTTGCAAACATCTTGAAATCTAAGAATGACCTCTCCTTTATTCGTATTAAAGCAAAAGTTGAACAATTACCGAAAAGGAATGAAAACTAACAGAATTATCTTACCCGTCCTTTTCAGACATCTCATAAATATTACGCTACGATACTTTCCGCGGCTAGATGTCAATAGTAGCGTAGCTGCCTTTAGGCCAGAAGGTTCGGGTCTGCATATCATTTTCACAAACATAGTTGAATAAATAACATTAAAAATATTTAAGAAACTACAATAATCTGGGCTTCATATAAGGTTATGTACATTAAACGTGGTTGATGAACTTGTTCGTATTTTAATATTAAATTCATGTGGAAAAAAAAGAAAATGTTGAAGTCTAATTTTGCTTAAAGGGACACTGTCCGTAAGTAAGCAGATATTGAGCATAACTAAATAACTGTCTGACTTTTATTCATTGAAATGTATACAAGAAAACATGAGGATAGACCCTAAGAAGTATGTACGAATACATTCGTGAGTTTGAAAAAAAAAAAGGTTTAATTATTAAATGTAAATAAAGTGGGACCCACAATATTTACCTTTTATGCGTTCACGTGACTTCCATAGCGCACTAGATTTTCACCATAGTATGTATTGCGTAATATGTATAGCCCGCTTAGCTCAGTCGGGAGCGAGTTCCGACAACTTTACGCTCACGCACACTTATTTTTACTGCGAGTTTGGGCTGCGAGTTCAAACCCACGAAGTTGATTTGCTTTTTTTTGTACCGCGATTGAATTCCGTTAAACAATCTTGCTTTCAATTAGTAAATAGTGAATAATGTTTAGTGTATAATGTTTGCGAACATAATTATTGGGTGTTTTATAAGCTAAAAGTTACGGACAGTGTCCCTTTGTATGTATAAATATACGCCAAAACGCTTTTGAACCACTATTAAATAGAGGATCTTACATGAGAACGAATGTTAGATTCTATTTATCACATAACTCAAATATCGACTTTTACTGTATTTTGCCTGTCGCTTTAACACGCGAAACCGACAAAAACAGTGGGAATTGGATCATATTCATTAGCAAAATTTTTTGACACCTCATACTAGGCTTATTTGCATACTTATATAACTAGTGGTATATCGAAAATATAGAATGGTGTTATTCCACTCCCACACCGTAAGTTATGTGATAAATCATTTTAAAGCGTGTGCAGTTTGCATTTAAATTTATAATTTAGCATGAGCATGGCTTTACACGTATATCGTATCCAGACTATGTAGAGCTATGGCATGAGTTCGCAATGTTTTTTACTAAATATCTGGAATCGAAAACACACCTGACGAAAGAAAAAACAGGTAAAATAAAGGTTGTCGTCTCCAAGATTCGAACACGTAAGTGTAACATCTGGACTAGCTAGTGACGCTCCGCTCTCCCGATTGCGCTTTACAACGTATGAGTACTGTAGAGCAGTCTACTGTCAACGTGATCTCTACCAGTTCTTGGTACCAACTGTTGATTGACTCAATAAGTTAAGTTATATTTGTAAATTGAAAAAAAACATCAAAACAAAGCATGTATTTATTTCAACTGCAAACTTCTCCTTCCATGCGTACAAGCACATGGGGTCTTCTCTTACCCTGGAAAGTCGCCATGTGACCTTAGCTGTCGGTGCCACTAACAATCTGACCTTAGCTGTCGGTGCCACTATACAATCTGAATTTAGCTGTCGGTGCCACTATATAATATGACCTTAGGGACATGCTCGTTAAGATGCGAAGTTGCTATGGATTTGGGGGCATGCTCGTTAAGATGTGTAGTTGCTAGGTGTATGGGGGCATGTACGTTAAGATGCGAAGTTGCTAGGGCTATGGGGGCATGTACGTTAAGATGCGCAGTTACTAGGGCTATGGGGGCATGTACGTTAAGATGCGAAGTTGCTAGGGCTATGGGGGCATGCACGTTAGGATGCGAAGTTGCTAGGGCTATGGGGGCATGTACGTTAAGATGCGAAGTTGCTAGGGCTATGGGGGCATGTACGTTAAGATGCAAAGTTGCTAGGTGTATGAGGGCATGCACGTTAAGACGCGAAGTTGCTAGGGGTATGGGGGCATGCTCGTTAAGATGCGAAGTGGCTAGGGGTATGGGGGCATGCTCGTTAAGTTGCTAGGGGTATGGGGGCATGCTCGTTAAGATGTTTTTGTTTAATAAGACGTAACATGTTGCATTCTAACGTGTTTGGGGAGAATTTGTTTTATAAACAGAACTACAAAATCGTCATAATATTTCGGACGGATTTCAAGCTTTTATTGGCGAAACCTTATTCTGAACGTTGTAATAAAATGTCTATATTTCGGACAATTTTACAACAAAACCCACCACCCCTTACCCGCGCTCCCTTCGTTTAAATGCATTGGTGAGCAATTTCATATTTGGTGAAAAGTTGTAGGCCCGAACCTATAGTATTGGCTTAGTGTGGGGTGGGGGTGGTGGAATGGGTGTGTTTGGGTGTGTGGGAAGGGGCTTGAGAGAGAGAGAGAGAGAGAGAGAGAGAGAGGGAGAGAGAGAGAGATAGAATTTATTTTATTTCAGATGAAGAGGCCAGTCCACTAAAGCTTTTATTTGAAGTAAATATACTGACAAAAACACACGTTTTTCCATAGGTTGTGATACAGGTTTTGCTTTAAAATGGTGGGAGTTTCTTTCCTTCATAAAAGTAAATTACGCAGTATGTTATCTAGCTACTGTATATACGCCTTAAATAATTGAATATATTCAATACATTATATAACGATGCTGTTCAAAGACAAACCCTATAATCCGGCCTCAATGTATCATGCAGCATGTTAGCAGTACTAAATAAAGAAAGCTTTGCCTACTTTTTCAATGATCACATGGCAATCTTGATTTGTGTAAACCTTCTCGCCTCTCACCTCTGCGGGTTCGAATCCCACTGTGAGCTTGACTTGTATGTGAGGAAGTGTCGATTCTTACGGGTGGCGGGAGGTGTACAGTATTGGTTCTACTCAGGAAAAGTGGGTGGTCTGCCTCCACCACACAAAAATAAATCGACCGTCATGTATAACCTAACATGTGTTGAACATGACGTAAAACACCATACAAATAAACAAACAAAATTGATTTGTGTAAAACTCGCGGATGGTAGAATAACGAAAAAAAGAGGCTCACGAGGGCATGTATCGCTCTACTTGCTAAAGAGGCTGTGACCGTTTGAGCAAAATAAATAAGTAAAACGATGAACATAACCAATGAAACAAGTTCCCCGCCCCCACCAACCCTGCCGCCATAGTAAAACGATGAACATAACCAATGAAACAAGTTCCCCGCCCCCACCAACCCTGCCGCCATCACTAACCTCGCCCCACCACCATACTCCCCCCCCCCCCACCCCAACACCTAACCCCAAAACAAAATATATAGAAAAAATCTGCCCCATCGGGATTTGAACCCATGAATCAAGATTTTTTTCTGTGAGAAACATGAGAAGAAGTCGCTTAACGATTTTTCTATATTGAATAACGGCGGCCATATTCTTGACATTGATGACGGGTATAGAATATTTTATTGATCAAGTTCCAAAACAAGTGGGGCATTGGTTCATGAGAAGAAGTCGTTTAAATAGTGTTTATTTTTAGTAGGGCAAATGCCGGTATCGACGGATCGGGACGATTTGTTTAAATCATAGCTCTTACCATTGTATATATTTCACCATTGAAATCACATGACAAGAAATAATAAAACTTCCGTTATATGTTAAAGAATCAATAGTATTAAGAAACGCTTTATTAAGTATTGAAAGATAATTACTTAGTTCAACCTCCTACTCTTATTTACTATACTACATAATAATAATAATAATAATAATAATGAAATGATAAATTATACCATTTGTATATATTTCACCATTTACTTGTACATATACGTTGACATCATATATGCTAATATGTATGTACTGTAGACGATGTACTTTGTACATGTCTGAATAAAAAGTCTGTCTGTCAGTCTGTCTTTCTGACCATAGATAGGTTAATACTTCCATAAGAGCCGTGATTCTTACGCAGGAAATGGCATCTTTTTGAGTTTTACCTGCTATTAGTATAATTGTCATACGTCTAGTTTAAAGCAAAAGTTAACGAGGGACAGACGACAGACAACTCGCCATCCCATAAAAGACAAGTTACGGTCCTTTCAAAAATTAATAATTTAAAATTATATGCATTATATCATTGATATACAGGTGTATGTAGATCTATGATTATATGCAGGCAGGTTTAAAGTTGAAATGTTACTGAATTGAACACAGACCTAATAACAAATTTATTAATATGTCTGTGGATTGAATAAATAAATCGATACGCTAATTTGAATGCTTGATAAAAACGAGGATTTTTTTTTTAAAATCCTTGATAAAACAATCCTTGATACAACTTTAAGATTGCCGTGTGTAACAGTAACTGAAGTCGAGAGAAAATGTTTTTAAAAAAATCCCTGTTGGCGCCCTTTGATCGAGTTCCCGAGTTTGTGACACTTCCTGTTTACCTGACGAATCATATAAATGTTCGTGGATGGGAGGCAAACGACTCTCTTATTCCTGGGTCCTTTCGCCATCCGTAAGATTCGACATTTTCTCACGTAGAATTTCCTAACGTAGACGAATGTTATTACATAATGAGCAATAGAAACAATGTAAACTGAGTGACTGATGCTCAATTAAATGTTCCGCTTCTCAAGTTTACCGCATTTCAGGGTTGTTAGCCTTGCAATTGCACACAGCGCATAGTAAAAACTTAGCAGCACGAAAAATGCGGGTTTCACCTTTTGTCGTTCTACGCCATAAAATTTATCGCGCCAGGTAAGATCATAATTTAACATTATTCGTAGACTTATAAAACTGAATATGATGTTTTAATATTGTGTTGTTTCCCATATTTTATTATGATGTACTGGTCAACATACTCTACTTCCAATGTTTCTGCAAATAAAGGTATGAGAAGGTGAGTGGCAGTGGGTGGGGGTTGTGCAAGGGGTATTGGCGGTTTATTGCGTGATAGCTCTTGTTGGTGAAATGTGGTTCTTGTATTGCTTTTGTAAATCACATTGAATGAGATTGAAATATAGCAGGGAAATTGCAAAGTTGACCGAAATGTTTCCAACTATTTTTGCATGTTTTAAAATCTTTATAAACCAATCTAGGCATTAGGGGCAACAACTATAGTGGAACCATGGATATACAGTCATATGTAGATCAATGGTGGAACACAACAACTAGTGGACCATAGATATACAGGTATATGTAGATCAATGGTGGAACACAACAACTAGTGGACCATAGATATACAGGTATCTGTAGATCAATGGTGGAACATGCTCAGGACAACATTTTTAGCCGGATTGCGTAGAAAGCAGGCTTATAGTTTGGAGATTTCCGTCTGTCTGTCCATTCGTTCATCTGTCCGTCCGTCTTTTTACATTTTGATTAAAGTTTGTATTTTACTTCAGTTCTCTTCTTCTTCTTCTTCTTCTTCTTCTTCTTCTTCTTCTTCTTCTTCCGGTTAAGGTCAGGATTCTCTAGAGAATGTACATATGACCTGGGATGGGAGAGAGATGGCCGCCTCCTTCCCTGGATATTTACAGTTAAAATCAGTATTTCAAAATTAAAAACTATGTACATGGCCGAAGGAAGAATACTGAGTGGCTAGGAGAGTCGCCTGGAAGTGTCCAAGGGCGACATTGAACTCCTCGATCGTAGTAGTATCGGTGACTAAAGTGGGTAGGTGGTCCGGGAGTAGGAGTTTTTGTATACTCTTGTTTGTTGCTGCAGGCTGTTGTAGATGATGGTTGCCTCGGGTGCGCCTGTCGTTTGGATGCAATATGTGGCTTGCATCAAAATCTACAATACCACGCTGTACCTTGAAAAGCATAGAGAGTCAGTGAGTTTCGCTGTCTGTTGGCTAGTGTATCCTAACCAAGGTCCTTTACCATCCTTGTGACACATCCTGCAAGGGTTCTTGTCTTGGTAGTTGTGAGCAAAGCGAGCAGCCCGCCTCTGCACTTGCTCGATCCTATTGACATCCTCTGAAGTTAAGGGTTCTCAAAAAAAAATTGCCGGAAAGCTTTGAAACAATTGGAACACATGTTTGTTATCATTACACAATGTTATAATATGACGAGAACAATAACTCTGTCATGTATTATACCCACGCTCTCACAAAGTGAAGTGGGGGCTAGATATATAGGAGTCCCGTTGTCCATAATGTCCTGTCACTTCGCGGAACACATTTTTGTTCAGTCACGCGGCATCGCGTCCCATATCACATTTGTATTACTACCATTTCTCGCAGTTTTAAATGGGTTGTTCCCATACTTCATATACTCATAACAACTGATGACCTCTACATCACCCATTGTTGATTGCCTAATTTATTACAGAATTATGGTCCTGTGTTTGACCTAGTGTAAAAAAGGTGGATGGGGTGGGAAGTATTCTCCACCTGGCTTCAGTGATAGTTATTTTTACCTAATTAGATTTTTCAGTTGAAATGTTGAATTCAGCCTCATAGGAATCGGACGTATTGTAAACACAGTACAGTATCCCCGTATGTAGGTCCACGTTTGTAGTATAATTTTATATAAAAATATATTTTAATATACTAGTAGTGGATAGTCAATGTGATTTATTACATGCGTTTACAATATGTCCGATTCACGTGATTAGGCCAAGGAAAAAAATAGTCTTGTTTCAGTTTCCCGACCGACCCCGACCCTGACTTTTTTCCCCCCGTTTCAAAAAAAAATAAATATGGCCGATATTATCGGGGCGGTTCATCCTTGATATAAAAGCTACAATATTAGTCACCGGTTCTGTATGTATTTTTCCTAGCAACACAATAAAAAAAAGTAAAATGTATTCTTCGGCTCACACGACGAATGTTTATAAAATTGAAATATTAAAAGTAAAAAAAAAATAGAGTAATTTTATTTCATTGTATGTTTTACATTTGTTGACGATTTTCTGCTTTCTTGTCTGGTACGTTCCTCTATTAAAAGTAGCATTCTATGCAACTCCGTGGTGGCCCTGAGTGAAATCTTGATTTATGGAAATTTATATTTGGTGTTGTCATGTTATTATGTTTAATATGATATTACGAGAAAAATCATGAATTGATCAGAAAGTTATATCATTGTTTTAGTAGTTTCTAATAGAAATGATTTTTATGACGAATGAAATTAATGTGCTTCAATCCACTTGTTTAACATATAATATTTAATACTTCCAGTTCTAGAATAGCAACATAAGAGACCTGTGTGTACTTTTATGTACATTGCCTGTTTTACTGAAACAATATTCCTAACAAATGCATGTTTGTTCTGCTCTGTGACATTTCTTTTCCATCTTCATGTGATAAGTTCAAAGTCCATTCTGCAGCAATTTTAAATTAAATATATTAATATAATCCTTGAGTTTAAAAAATCGACCTATCTACCCTATTTTATTTGAGCTGGAAACCTGAAACATGACTATTTTTTTCTTGGCCTTACACAACACCAATTATAAACAGTTCATTCATCCTTTGTTGTGAACACTAATCCTTTTCAAAATGTTCACTGGCCATTCACTGAACAATGGTCAGTGTGTGCATGTATAACTGAGATACTAATGTTGTGTTCATAAAGGAATATTGAGCAAGATAAAATGTGATTTATAAACTTTATGTGGATTTATTTACTTGAACTTGTCCTAACAAGATTTTTTTGTGTAATGTAAAAATACTTAGACATATGACTGTGTTAGTTCTATTATAACTTTGCAAATAATTCAATGTGATTTACCAAGTATTTACAAAGACAATATATGAATTATTTGAGACTTCTCATTCGCAACATCTTGATTATTTCTATGAAGTACGATTCCGAACGTAGCCGGTATTATCCGAGTTTTCACGAACGAATGCCTTATAACACCTACAATTGAATAAAATAGTGCCATTTTTATTTCTAATTTTTAGTATTTATAACGGCAAGGGTTCATTTTCTTTGTTTTCTTGCAACATTTATAACACAAATAATAAGAATATTGTTTAAAATGAAAAATACAATTTGTAATAATAAATTCGAAAATTCGATTCTGATTTCCCTAGTATGCATCGTTAAAAAATGATAGGCGTAGGAATCGTAATCGGTTAATCGGTCATATTTTGTTCAGCGAGGTGAAGCATTGAAAATACAACAAGAAAATGTAAAATCTTTAACTCGACATCCATGATTATCTGACAGGTGATTTGATTTGTCTTCAATGTTTTAACAATCTACTTAGGGTAATGTTCAAGATTCACATATATGTTCTGTAGCTGCATAGATGACTCACACACTAATTTAGGCAATAATCCACGTTCCACTTTTGTTTACATATTTTTATGAATGAAAAATATGGCCGAAGAAAACTTCAACGTTTCAACAAAGTTATTTACTTTTTTCTGCAAAACTGGTTTGAATTACGACTTAATACTCTAACATATTGTTAATCATTGTCTATACATTTAATCTAAGCCAAAAAACAATTATTTTGTTCAGTAATTATATTGTTTGCAGGGAAGTCCTTTACCCTATTGTTTTTGTTCACGCTAATTAAGTACCCACATTTTTCCTTATGACTAAAGTGAATTATACTCAAAGTTTAATATGAAAGCATACATGTGATACTTTCAGGACCTCAATCTGGGAGTTTAGTGATTTTTTTAAGGGAGATTCATGCAAAAATCTGGGAGGTTTTTTCGCGGACTATTTTTAGCGCGCGAGCAGTATTTCATACCCAAATTCCATAAACGAATACCTAAAAATACACTTTTAAGCAAGTTTCTTCATTTATGTCAGGGGAGATAACAAGAATGAGTAAAAACAGTTTTTAAACAATATTTAATTAATAACCAATGATAAACATGTTCGCTGTTCATTTCGCTGTTGTTTGGTTATGCTGAATAATCTACTTTAATACTTACAGACTGTGTCCCTTTAAAGTTTGTTGTTATATTTTCGTACTTACAAAACATAAAAGTATTGAGAAAGTAAGAGTTTAAAAAAAACTAAATTTTTTTTATTTTTTTTACCCCAAATATTGGCCGCGATTTTTCAAAAACGGCCGTGCAAAAAATGGCTGCACGGCTGGCTGCATACTAACTTCCACTCTGGAAAATAACCGATAGTATGAATCAAATTGAGTTCGATGTACAATAGTACGAATCTAATTGAGTACGAAATTTCGTAGGAGTTGTCATTCTTGAATTCATTCTATTTCTGCTTATCAGCGAGTATTGATTCGAGAAAAAAATGTGTTTTTTAACTTGAAAAACACCCCATCTTGATTAAAAATGTTTGAGACCCCATCTTGATCGATTTATTTCAGATACCCACCCCTATTCCCCACAATTCAATTGTGTTTAATTAAATCATACATACTCATCAAATTCACGTTGACAAAGTCTACTTTCGTTTTCGCTATTCACTTTAACAACCTTGTAAATAAATGACGCCGGCAATTTGTTTCAAGTGGTATCTAACCTGTTTAATTACATCATTAAAGACTTCATAAGTGTGCTGCTAATCCTTTGGTAAGATCAATTAAGCCAATAAACTGTTTACAAATAACAGTTTCACCCACTTTACCCCAGGCTATTGATCCAGGTCAAATATAGGAATGTCACATGACGGTCTCGTGAATCGCGAGACAATAACATCAAGTTGGCAGGTAATAGACCGATGATTTTTGAAAAATCGATTTTAGCAATTTTACCGGAGTTTTTCACACAATTCCGTGGGGCCGGGAGGAGGGTTAGAATTCCGTGAGATTTCATCTCACGCCGTGAGGTATCACATGTATGTGAAAGGTGTGTTACATATTTGCAAGACTCTCTAGTTATTTAGGTTTCAACACCTAATACCCCACCCACTGGAAAGTCAATTCAGAACATTGGCGAACCCTTAATATTTTACATTAAAAAAAGCGAAGATATAGGTAGTGCCTCTTTAAAACATAAAATGAGAAAATATCAAATTATTAGAAAATCACATGAAAAAATCAAAACGAGATTGTTATGTCGGTAAACATCCGAACGGTTCGCCTTTGCTTAGCGGACGTGGCGGTGTCCAAGAAAATGATTATGAATAAACATGGCCATTTTTATAATAATTCATCAACTTCTAGTCATATCTGACCATTATCCCCTGATCTTTAATGATTTGACGCGACTATGTACTGGAATGGTGCAAGCAATTGTAAAACTATGTTAGCGTAAACAGTTGACGTAAATTCGGACACGCTTTATTTCGGATGCTTTCACTACTGGGAATGAGCTAGAATGCAGGAAATCACATCTAAATTTCAAAAATATTCTAGGGGTCATTCCCCCAAACTCGCCTAGCGGCCTCCAGCGCTACATGCAACCACTGGTCGTTCGGCTTGGCATCCGAAATGTTTCATGAGAATGGTGAATGTCTTATTAAAATCAAGCAAATTGGACATCTTGTCTAATTGAAATTCTATCCTAGGGTGATCCCTGTCTGCACCCCATGAGTAACGACTCAGGCTTTCCATGCAGCACTCCTGTAAAAGGTGGAGTGACCTAAATCCGGTATTCAGTAACATAGGAGTCATCCAACATACCCTCTGAGATTGCTTGTCCCAACATAAAGATCAACGTGTTTACACGTGTTTATCATCGTGATGTAAAACTTGTATTATAACTTTTAAAAATTAACAATATTTTTTTGTTTCAGGGGACATGGATTATTGCTGGACTTTATTTTAGAACTTACAAGCAAGTGGACATTAAAAATGGTAGTGTGAAATATTGTGTCTGATTCATATCATAGACTTTATTTTAAACTTACATACAAGCAAATGAACATTAAAAGTGGTAGTGTGAAATATCGTGTCTCGTTAATATCATATTTTGTGTCAAGACAGAGTGTTCTTGCTTTGGACGACTGTTTGCAAGGGACGGAGCTGAAATTCCATTCGTGATTCACTAATATGCAGTTTGTTGAAGCTGGGGAATATATTGTTACAGTTTACAGCTAGACTTTTACTGGTGATCCACATGCTCGGATTCTCCAACTAGTGTCAGTCTGACAGTCTGTTGGAGGCAGTGACAGACACAAGAAAAATGTCGCGTGTCTGGTAACCTCACACCCCACGTTTCTAGTTGTACCCAGACAGAGAGCAGCAAATTGGTGAACATAGCGCTTGCCAGACGGATGAACAAAAAACTGAAAGTGCAATGCAGGAGTGCGCGAGCGGTGCAAGTACAAATGCTAATCCAGATATCCAGTCAATTAGCAAATAATTTTCACTGGCAGTGATGCACTGCTTGTCGGCAATGGAATGACCAAATTATGGTCAACGTGTAGAAAAAATATGGTGATAATGGACTCATTCTTCTTGAATATATCTGGTGGGGTTCTCCTCACAAGGGATGTCATCCTTCTACCAACTGTCAGAACCTTTGTTGTGGTTTGTGTTGACGAAAATGCTCAACCTGTTTGTTGGTGAGTATATTATATGCCCTGCCATTACATTAAAATATTTTTTTCTAAATTCTTAGTTTTTTAGCTCTAATAGCCAAGGGCCAGCAGAGCTTATGGGATGACGAGTTGTCCATTGTCCGTCCGCCGTTCACTTTTGTCTCGGACAAGTTCAAAAACCAGCCAGATCGGACCAGTAACAGCAGAGTCATGGCCCTTGATTTAGTTAAAAATGCTATATTTTGCCTCGTTAAGACGATAGAGCCTTACTTTTCATCCGATCTTCACCAACCTTTAAGAGATTGTTAATATCAATGAAAGCTCTGACAAGTTCGAAAACCAGCCAGATCGGACCAGTAACAGCGGAATTATGGCCCTTGATTTTGGTAAAAATGCTATATTTTGCCTTGTTAATACGATAGGGCTAGGGCCTTCATTTTTCATCTGATCTTTACCAAACTTTACCAGATTTTTTAGTTATGGCCCTTGATTTAGTAAAAATGCTGTATTTAGCCCAAAACTTTCAAAAAAACGTGAATTGCAGTCACTCGCTTCATTGATATTGTAAGAGCCATGTTAGCAAGTAGAGCATCCACAGGCCCTCTTGGGCCTCTTGTTCCACTCAGAATTAACAGTATTATGATAAATTATTTTATTCTCCAAAATATTTTACGTCACCACAGGGGCATTAATTATTTATTACTGAGTAGCATGGCAGACACTTAGGGATCACTTTGTCCGTCGTCCATCTGTCTGTCACACTTTAACCTGCAACTTCACACGCACATCTTAACCTAAGGAATGTCTTAAAACATGTCCAACAATAACTCCGACTTTCATTTTGGCAGAGTTATGCCCCTTTTCATAAAACTACTATAATTACTGTGACTTTATATTGTTATATTTTATTTTATTTTTATTTATTTTTTCGAAATGGACCAAAAAAAACGTCAGGTTCGGCGGGTATTCGTAGGTAGGGTCGGGTGACCCGAACCACACAATTATTTTTTTTAGGCCATATCTAGCTTAAAGAAACTGAATGTTTATTTTATAATGCGAAGCATTTGATAATTTTGGCATGTCAGAAGGTGTTCTTGTTTTTCACTTATTGTGTGTGATTCAAAGTAAGTACGAAGAGTTATCTCCCATTTATATAAAACAAAAATGTTCACATTAAAAATAAGAATATTATCTAGAACAGGGTTAAACTTTATTAAATAACTATTCTGGGTTTTGAGAGATAAAGAGCGCAAAAACAATTGACATTGACCTTGTCATTATAAATTACGAGGCAATTTTTTTTAATTTTAAAATTATCTCCCTTTATATTGAAATAAGAACGAAATTATAATTTCTGTAAAGCAGGTAAATCAAAACATGTTGCTACTCCGGGCTTTTTTTCATAATTTTGGGAACATGACCCGTACCCCTGGAATTGGGAATTTTAGCGTGATTTTTCATAAAATTGGGAATTTTAGCGCGATTTTTAATAAAATTCGGAAAAATATAAAGTAAAGCATTCCTTTCATAATTATATCTTTTAATACTGTTTTTGTACACCAAGATTAACAGAAGCATTTATTTAAGCTTTCGAACCCCAATCATTGGATTGGAACATTTAAAAAAAAAAAGTGTTTTTTTTTGTTTTTTTTTAATTGGGAATTTTTTCCTCAAAATTGGGAAAAAAAGATATGTTTTGCCATTGGGAATATAACCGAATAACGGCTATAAAAACGGCCAAAAAAAAGCCCTGCAGTACTTTTTTCGCAGTTATCATTTTGAAATAATGTCCTGCATATACTTGTTAATTTAATATGTTAATTATATTGTTAATTGTGGCTGAAGCACATAGCCTTGAATCTGCTTAGTGGGATTTACCATGTTATTTATGTGCTAAACTTATTTATTTCAGTATATAACCGGCAACCTAACCTAGCTCAACTTGGCAAAATATTAGCCTATGGTCATAAAACTTTATACAGTTCTTCCTTATGAATTATCCAATGCAGGTTTAGGCCCTTTTATAATAAACTTGAACATTAAAAAAACAATTGCTCCATAATTCATGAAGGATTGCTCACCCTCTTCAACCGTTATAGTTAGATTGTACTTGCTGAAATAAGCACACAGCAGGTGACACAAGTGTTCCGTGGAACACCCTTCTAGCTTGTTTAAGCTTTAAATGGTAAATGCATATGAAAGATGCTTTAATAACAAGTGTATTGAAAAGTATGGCGCGTATTCCTGTTGTCCGCTCGCCATGATGAGAGCTCATTGATGCAGGACGAGTAGAAATTTGAATAAATTCTTTCAATTTATCAATTTGACCATTCAAATATGCAAGTTACTCAGAAACAAATTTTCCTGCCCTGTTGCTTATGTAAATGTCTGCTTTTAAAAACAGAATGATTCTATAATTGTTTTGATAATATTTTTAGCTATACTGGCCAAGGTATATCTGAGTGACCGAAGGCAAGGCAAGCTTATGAGGTGTCGTCAGGCCATTAACCTTTTCTTGTGGACCTTTCCATTTTTCATCCAATCTAAAACAAACTTACTAAACCCAAACCATACTCGTTACTGTATAACTAAGGGCCATTCCATATTTGCTCGGGTGAATGTATCCAACCATAAATTCCCTTGTTTGAATTACAGCCCCAATTTAGCATCCCCGGCTTAGGTGTTGATAGTGTCCGTGCCACAACATCAACGAGCAAGGTCAACACTGTGGTCATACCAGTTCTATCCAGATGAAGATTGGACGCACATGAAGTTCACGTTACCGTTTGCAGTATTGCTGAAGGAGGTGCAGATTCAGCCCCATAGTCCGGCCTTGTGTAGTAAGTTATACATCATATCAAGTATAACATGTTAAATATTTACCAATAATACAATTTCCTTCTGATGTTACAGTCTTTTAGACTATGAGTCAATAACAATTAGTGAATACTATGAAGTTATTAAGTGATTTCATATTGTCCCAGTCATTGGTCCAAGGACTGTCATATTGGCCCAAGGCCCAAATGGGAAATACCCAACTATCTATCAAACGCATGCATATTCGTGTATAAATTTGTTTTGCAAAATCTTCATCAGATGTCAACATTAATTTAAAATAATCTAAAAACCAGTCTTGATCATTTACGTATTTGCATAGAAAATGCAAACGATTGCCTATCATATGCAGTCATCAATATCGTTGAGATTAAATCATTTCTTAGATTTCTGGTTTAGATGTATTTTCATAGTAAATGGAAGTGTTTTAGATTCAGATGATTTTCAGTCTGAATTTTGTCTGGATTCGTTCCAATTTAAGTAAATATTCAGACGAGGCCAGATAACGATCGTTCAGCCAAGAATCAGACAATGTTCAGTTAAAATTTCAGAATAAAAGTCTGAATAGTGTCTGAACCATTTTCTGAATCTTTCTTAAAATGTTCTGAGAAATTCAGACGATTTTCAGCCTGAATTTTGTCTGGATTCGTTCCAATTTAAGTAAATATTCAGACGAGGCCAGATAACGATCGTTCAGCCAAGAATCAGACAATGTTCAGTTAAAATTTCAGAATAAAAGTCTGAATAGTGTCTGAACCATTTTCTGAATCTTAAACGGTTCTGAGAGATTCAGAATTCAGACACTTTTGAGTCTGAATTTTGTCTGAATAAACCCGGAATATTCAGACGATTTTCAGTCTGAATTTTGTCTGGATTCGTTCCAATTTAAGTAAATATTCAGACAAGGCCAAATAACGCCAAATAACGTCCGTTCAGCCAAGAATCAGACAATGTTCAGTTAAATTTCAGACAGTGGTTCAGCCAATATTCAGACACTATATTTTCATGAGGGTAGCAACAAAATGGCAACACATTGTTGAGAATGCAAAAGTTGGAACAAAAAAATACAGTCAAATACAGAGTATTTCAAATCATTCTGAAGGAAATATTTAAGAGTGGTAGCCCGATGGTGAAAAACTAGTGTTTTAATTCGGGCTAGTAAAATTCTAGAAATTTTATATAGTTTATACAACCCAACCGTTTATATAAAAATGACTTTGGCGCTATAACTAGTTCCTTTCAACATAGGACCATGACACCTCATAGACTGCCATATTGTTTTTGAGATCACTCTGTCAAAGGTCATGGTCGTGATGGCCATACACAGAAAAACACATTTGTCCATTCTTTAACAATTTGAATTGCACATGCATTGTATCTCGTGAAGTATTACACACAGGATCATGACATTTCATAAATTGACTGCCCATGGGACAGGGATGATCCCTATTCTTTGAGTTAACGAGGTCAAAGGTCAAGGTTTTGGTGACACATGCTCCTGAAACTTCATAGACTGCCCATGGGACAAGGATGATCTCTATTGTTTTTGAGGTCATTATAGTTTCAGTAGGTCAAGGAGATATTGACCGGACACCAAGGAAATGATTTTCACATAATAACCTTAAAAGCAGGCATATAAAGCCCCCATTAAGCAGTTCTCTTGTCGATAACCATTCACTCATTTCCAAGTTTTTCAGAATTTTCAATAAAAAAGCTTGTTTGAAAATATGCCACACTCCCTTTAAATCCCTTGTTTCATACAGAATGATGTTGCTTTTTATAAGGTATAAAATGTGAAAACAATTTGTATAACGCTACTAGCATTCCCTGTTGTAATTATGGAACACTAGTTACTCAGGAATATGTCGCATACACGTACATTGCATTATTTTACAGGGTTTAGGAGATATTACACTGGTTGGCAGGCAATTCTCTGATGGCACTACAGATGAAAGCTGTGTTTTTCTGACCTGACTACGGCTGTCGACGGATGCCACACCAGATTTCTCACATGACGCTTCCAAGACCAAACATGTGTATTGTGCTGCCACAGTGCGATGGCAGAGTAGTTACTGGTTTGTTAAAAACCTTTGTTAGCGTAAACCTGGGCATCCATTTGTACATGATCCGTGGTCTGTGTCCGTATCCGCGTCAGTGCAAAAATCGCACATTGTGCGATTCATCCTGGATGCGGACATGGAACTGATCAATGGATTCTTCCCAACATTTTCTATATATAACAGATTTTTCACTGACACGGACACAGATCACGTACAAATGGATGCTCAGCTTAAGTTTGTCGTATATTAACTTGGCTTTAGCCAAATTGATGATTTTCTTCAGCTTTAGTAATTATTTATAATCAGTGAGTAGTAATATTAGTGCTTTTATTGTTAAAGGGACACACTGCAGTTTTTATTTGTTTAAAGCCCGCGGAGTCCTGTTAGTTTTTCTACGTAACTTTAAAATTGTTGCAATTATTAATATTAATTATATAAAAAGTTCAAAGCAAATTGTTTTTACATATTACTTACTATTGATAATATTGCACCAATGATATATTGCAACATTTGGTAAAATAACAAGCGTCTCCGAATGGTTAACAATGTTGCGTTGTAAACCTTCGCCTCTTACCGCTGCGGGTTCGAATCCCACTGGGAGCTCGACTTGTAAGTGAGGAAGTGTTGATTCTTACAGATGGCGGGAGATGTACATTACTGGCTCTACCTAGGAAAGTGGGTGGTCTGCCTCAACCACAAAAGATCGACCATCATATATAAGCATGTGTTGAAAATGATGTAAAACGCCATACAAACAATTAAAAATTGCCGTGTGTCCTTTTAATGTTTTTTTGCTTTATTAAAAGGATTCTTTATTATATTGTTTATTGAAATGTAAAAACTCACAAGGTTCTGTGTTATCATATGGAGCTAACCGTCTTTGGGCAGTACTTTCTAAACCTTATCATCCGAACCCTGTTGGGTTTATAGTAATGTTTTAAATTGTAAACCAATTTTATGGTCAATAACACTCTGCCTGTGGCTGAGTCCCTTTAAATTTATCTTTCATGCCTGACCATGGTAATATGATAATATATAATTATTTTATTTTTTTTTGGCATGAAATGTTTACAGTCGGCCCTTAAAAACTGGGTCGGTCGTGAAACCGGAACCACACATAATTTTATTTGGCCTAATTGTAACTTAGGTCTAAGTTAACAGGCAATTTTGCCACACATACTAAAAAACATTTCCATGTATTTAGTGTTTCCCCTAAAGCAGAATGGTGGGGTTATGAGTGAGCACTCTTTATTTTGATGCTTAATTTAAAATGTTTTACTTTCACTTTGCGTTTTCCAGATTATTTTTTGAAATCTTATTCACTTGAAAAGAAACCTAACGGCTACGGGTTACACCTTCATTCACTAGATAAATAATGAATTGTTTATAAAAAAAAAGAAACTAAAATAAATGAGTGAGAAATGCCTTTATATTTTATTTCCTATGCAACATTAAAATTGGCATTTTCTTCTCTTTTTTTTTTTTTCATTTTAAGATTTTGGAACACTGGAAAACGCCCATTATGCTTAGTCTTGCATTCTTAAAAATTCCCCTTTTTAGGAAGTACCCTGCCCTTTTTAAATGCTATGGGAAACACTGTACGGTCACTATTTTTATAGGATTCCTTTATAAAATTAGCCACATTTTTTCAACGGTTTCATATGGTATTTATATACTTGTAATAGTTGTATATGATATAAATTTACGAAGTTTTGTTTTCAAAACACGCACATTTTCATATATAATTTTCATCAAAAAATCTGTGTCAACTTGTATATGATTCTCATATGATATGATTCATAAATAAAAGATTTTATATGACAATTGGGTACTCCTCCTTTCTTTAAAGTACAAATGTATCATATAATAGGTATGAGAATCATATAAGAATCTTATAATACATGTGTGTGGAGAAATTGGTGGTGTATAAGTATATATGGTAGTATATAAGTCCAAGTACTTATTTTCAGATTAACTTGATGGTCACAATTGTATAATGATGCATCCTATATTTTCTGAAAAAATATTTAAATCTTACAGATTCTTTTTTTTAGGAAATTTATGTTTGAAAACAGCACCAACTCATTCACTTCATTCTAATTAAAATAATATAAATAACATATTTTAATTTAAAAAAAAAATGAAGGAACTTAAAATCAGTGATTTTAGTTACCTGAGAGTCCTGCATCTAGGACTTCTAATATTTGCTAGGGACTCCCAATTAAAGAATATGTGCATATGTCCTCTTTGGTCATTAAAAGTATGGAAATATCAATATTAAAGGCCACATAAGTGGAGGAAAGATTTAGGTAGTCAAAAAAAAAAAAAATGTGAATCACATTGGGCAATTTTTCCAAAGGACTCATAAATCCATAAGGCAATGAGTCCCAGGACTCGTAATAACACAACTGTAAATAAATCACTGAACATTTTAAGGAATATTTAAAATGAGATCAGTCCAGCCTTCGATTACCATAAGTATTATAAATACCACCTACAAGCAGATATTCTATTACCAAGGTCTTATAAATACCACCTACAAGCATACCTAGGTCTTATAAATACCACCTACAAATATAAATACCACCTACAAGCAGATATTCCATTACCTAGGTCTTATAAATACCACCTACAAGCAGATACTCCATTACCTAGGTCCTATAAATACCACCTACAAGCAGATATTCCATTACCTAGGTCTTATAAATACCACCTACAAGCAGATATTCCATTACCTAGATCTTATAAATACCACCTACAAGCAGATATTCCATTACCTAGGCCCTATAAATACCCCCTGAAAGCAGATATTCCATTACCTAGGACCTATAAATACCACCTACAAGCAGATATTCCATTACCTAGGTCTTATAGATACCACCTACAAGCAGATATTTCATTACCTAGGTCCTATAAATACCACCTACAAGCAGATATTCCATTACCTAGGTCTTATAGATACCACCTACAAGCAGATATTCCATTACCTAGGTCCTATAGATACCACCTACAAGCAGATATTTCTTTACCTAGGTCCTATAAATACCACCTACAAGCAGATATTCCAATACCTAGATCCTATAAATACCACCTACAAGCAGATATTCCATTACCTAGGTCTTATAGATACCACCTACAAGCAGATATACCATTACCTAGGTCTTATAAATACCACCTACAAGCAGATATTCCATTACCTAGATCCTATAAATACCACCTACAAGCAGATATTCCATTACCTAGGTCTTATAGATACCACCTACAAGCAGACAATGAATCATCACTTTAAAAGGATGTATGTGCATAACAATATATATTACAGAAAAGACATTATAAAAATAGATATCTGAGTTAATACTGGCACTAAGTTCAGTCCCTCTCAGGTGCGACATATGAGTCTGCAGATTTCTTTGTTAAAAGTTTGTGTACACAACTAAACAGTAAAGGCCATAATAGTCAAATGAGGGTAATACTGGGCATGTGAAAGACATAATTTTATACACTATGCACAAACAAAGCTTTTTTACCCAAAAAGAACTTCATGTACTCGTTTTAAAGCAGCATTTTTATTTCATCCAAGTATATCATATAAGTCCCATTGCAAAACAATAAATCTCTGAAATAAATCAACCAAAAATATGGCGAATAATATCTTTAAAATGGATATTGAATTCAGTCATTAATACTAGACATTCTTTAACTGTTTGGGTGATTAATACCAATAGTGCATCCGTGGCTGGGCAGTAAAGACACTGTGTCTAAAACTCTCACCTCTCGTGGCTGGGCAGTAAAGACACTGTGTCTAAAACTCTCACCTCTCGTGGCTGGGCAGTAAAGACGCTGTGTCTAAAACTCTCACCTCTCGTGGCTGGGCAGTAAAGACACTGTGTCTAAAACTCTCACCTCTCGTGGCTGGGCAGTAAAGACACTGTGTCTAAAACTCTCACCTCTCGTGGCTGGGCAGTAAAGACACTGTGTCTAAAACTCTCACCTCTTGTGGCTGGGCAGTAAAGACACTGTGTCTAAAACTCTCACCTCTCGTGGCTGGGCAGTAAAGACACTGTGTCTAAAACTCTCACCTCTCGTGGCTGGGCAGTAAAGACACTGTGTCTAAAACTCTCACCTCTCGTGGCTGGGCAGTAAAGACACTGTGTCTAAAACTCTCACCTCTCGTGGCTGGGCAGTAAAGACACTGTGTCTAAAACTCTCACCTCTATCGTGGCTGCGGGTTTGAATCCCACTAGGATCTCGACTTGTCAAGTGCGAAAGTGTCGATTTTTACGGATGGCAGAAGGTATGCAGTACTGGTTCTACCCAGGAAAAATGAAATGATCTGCCTACACCACAAAAAAATTGACCGTCATATAATATTATGGCGTAACTTTTGTCAAAAATGATTCAAAACACCCTTGAAACAAACATTAATACTATGAAATATTGTAATTAACTGAGTCATTAATAATATACAATATTATAACTGAGACAAAAAGGATTTACTGAAACCATCATTACACCTTAGTATGTTAAAATCATTTGGTAATAATTATGGGACATTGGTGATACAATGATTCACCAAACAATTATACACTGGTGTTTTTAAACGGTTTATAATAATAAGGGTCCAAAGACAGGGCAGGACAATTTGTTTCTGAGTTAGTCTTCCTACGCTATATTTGAATGCTCATGCAAATTGATAGTTTCAGAATTTATCTGATTTCTTCTCATCTTGCATCATAATGAGCACATTCATTCATTCATGTTTTAAAGTAATTTAGTTGCCAAATGTAACAACACTGCCTTTATACCAGGTTTAAAGTCTCACCACACACTTAAATTTTGTTCTTTTAGTCTTTACTTTTCCATTCTGAATGTGACATGTCATGGCTAAAAAGAGTTTCTTGAAATAAGTTATTTCTGCTCACAAAAATTGGTACTGAGACAACTTTTTAATTTTAAGGTAACACATTATTTTCGGTTTTCACTCCACAGTTTTGATAATTACATACTCATTGAGCACCCATAAAAGTCATATTTCGCTATCCGTGTCATTCAGTCGCTGTTCATCCAATCTCATTACTGCAAAAACAGAGAAATATACATGAGCAGTTATGAAAAATATCACAAGCTGAAGAACATACCTCTGCTGTTTTGTGTAAGAATCAACCTACAGTCGAAATGAAAGTGGGCAAAGTGTGCAGTGATGCCACTGAGATAGCCAAACTTGGTATGTAAGATCGTAACCAAGTAACAATGTGTAGGAAGCATTAGGGCAGATAAAGGCTAAACAAAATACTGGAGTTATTGCACTTTATAGTTTTGTGTCTATATTGTGAAATTTGTGTCATTCTCAAGAACTATAAGGGCTAACCACACCAAACTTGGTGTGCAGGAGCACAGTCAAGTAACGATGTGTAGGAAGCAAGGGCAGATAAAGGCTAAACAAAATACTGGAGTTATTGCACTTTATAGTTTTGTGTCTATATTGTGAAATTTGTGTCATTCTCAAGAACTATAAGGGCTAACCACACCAAACTTGGTGTGCAGGAGCACAGTCAAGTAACGATGTGTAGGAAGCAAGGGCAGATAAAGGCTAAACAAAATACTGGAGTTATTGCACTTTATAGTTTTGTCTTTATATTGTGAAATTTGTGTCACTTCTCAAGAACTATAAGGGCTAACCACACCAAACTTGGTGTGCAGGAGCACAGCCAAGTAACGATGTGTAGGAAGCAAGGGCAGATAAAGGCTAAACAAAATACTGGGGTTATTGCACTTTATAGTTTTGTCTTTATATTGTGAAATTTGTGTCATTCTCAAGAACGATAAGGGCTAACCACACCAAACTTGGTGTGCAGGAACACAGCCAAGCAACGATGCGTAGAAAGCAAGGGCAGATAGATGTTTAAAACGTTACTGGACTTAATGCCCTTTATAGTTTATGTCAAATCTTAATATTGTAAAAAATTGTATCCCCTATTTCTCAAAAAAAAAATACAAGCTAACCACACCAAACTCGGTGTGCAAGAGCGCAACTGAGTAACAATGTTAAGGAAGAAAGGACTGTTGAATCTGATAAAAAATTAAGTTACTGCCCTTGATATTTTAATAGTGTAACATGTGTTGCATTTCCTAAGAACCCCAGAGCTGACCACACCATACCTGATGTACAAAATCACAGCCAAGTAATGATGAATAGGAAGCAAGGATATATACATTCTTTCAGGAGTTTTTGCCTTTCATAGTTTTAAGTTGAGTGTGTGTTGGTTCTCATCAAATACTATAAGGGTCAACCACACTAAACTTAGTGTACAAGATCACCACTAAGTAACAGTGTTTAGGTGTATAAGGCAGATCAATTGGATTCAATTTGAATGATTAATAATTACCCTTTATGTTTGAAAGAAACATCTTGTAAAAAATGTGTGTGGTCTTTACTAAAAAAACCTATAAGGTCTAATCACACCAGACTCGATGTGCGAGGTCACTACCAAGTAATAATGCGTAGGAAGCAAGGGCAGATAAACGTGATAAATTTTACAGAAGTTTTGCCCTTTATTGTTTTTAAATCTAGTATTAAACATTCTTAAAATATGTGCTATACACTTATTTAACATCTATGACGGCTATCCATATGTAACTTGGTGTGCAAGATCATTACCAAGTATCTATCCATTCCTCTAAATCACTACCAGTAAACTTTGGTAGTTTCCTATCCATAGTTATGAAAGCGGTCTAAGGTCACCAACCTTCTTTTGGCAACTTCCAAATCCGTGCTTAACTACACTTTTGACAGAACATCACGCATTTTCTCCAACTCATCCTGAAGGAGTTTAATTTTTTCATCTGCCATTTTAGTTACTAACACTTTTAAAAAAAACAAGCCTCAACAATCAACCTTATGGCAACTACACTATACAGAATGTATCAACAGTACCAACAATGGCAAAGTATTAACCACTGAACAAACTTCTTTCGACCAATCGTTTTAATCAAACATGTGAAAGTAACTGATCAGGATGAATGCCATCCAAATAATGTTTAAAACTAATACTTCTCATTATAGTTTTACCCAACCCTTTCCTTGTATTTATCAAATCCTATTTAAATCTTGGAGACTGTACATTCAAACGGTC
Organism: Cyrtodaria siliqua; assembly: GCA_037043455.1. Lineage (NCBI taxonomy): Eukaryota > Metazoa > Mollusca > Bivalvia > Adapedonta > Hiatellidae > Cyrtodaria > Cyrtodaria siliqua. Next base: position 74,254 of record JAWPHD010007494.1, on the reverse strand, counting down.
ATTTTTTGCTGAAATGAACTCATTGATTGCGCTAATTTGATCAAACAATTCAAAATCATCCTAAATTCGTGACAGGCAAGCCTTTTGCCGAATGCCACTGAACTATAGAATAAGGGGGTATTTCGAGAAAAATCAGCCGACGTACTTTGCCTCAACTCCAGTCTCTTACCAACCCTACAAGTTAGATCACACGTGCCTAACCATACACATAATATGACCACCTCATTCGGGCGCAGTATGCTATCTGTGTCGTGTCAACCAAAAATACCCCTCTGAAAGCCTATACCCAGCATGAATTCAATTACCCATTCAGGCAAGGTATGTGGTTTTAAATGTCGTCCCTTGCTGTCACTAAGTCTTAGTAGAATTACTCTGTTTTGAACAGTGCTTAACCCCTGAATGGTTTCGTCAACAATTTCTTAACTTAAAATCACACATTTACACTAAATACAACAAATCCAAAGTGTTGAGCAAAAGGAAAGGAATGGAGCCAAAAAAACAACAAAATAGTTATTCAATTGCCAATCTCTTCTCAGCTATCAAGGTACCCCCCATGATGATTAGATGCCTGTATAGATATTGACGGAACTATAAACCTTAATATAACTGAACAGCATGAAGGCATCCACTTAATATGCACAAAAATTACTCAAATCCTAAATACCTTGAACAATTACAACATTTCTTGTTTTCAAAAAAATTACAGACAAAAAATACACATGAACGTCACTAAACTTTTAATGACTCTTTTAAAAATAAATAAAAGAACAGCTTGTAACAAAATACAGGGCTTTTTATCGTAAATAGGGGCAAGAGGCACAGGCCCTTCAATAGGGGGGAAAACGTGATATAACAATTACTTGCATAGGACGTCAAGAGGAATGCATTACAAGTAACAGTCGCAAACCAGAGTACATTTCTCACTGTTCAATCATGAGCTCATAATATGTAACTTCCTCAAATGAACCCTTTACCCACTAAACACGACTACAATAGCCCTTGAGTCCATTGTAAACCCAAATCAGCCTGCGAGTAACTCGCAAACCAAAAAAATGTCTGGCTGCTGATCAGTCACATAAATGGAATGGTCTTAATTCAAAGAAAGAACAGTCCATTATATATATGTAGTGGGTTATGCATTAAATAAATTATTGATCACTACTGAAATAGCACATATTATCAGTTGCTAATAATCATGGCATCCAATCAGTGAACTCCCTAAGTTACTAATAATCCTTACATGACGCATCGTACCCCATGTTCATACGTGTACTCGTCAATCAGACAAAGGTATTAGCAAAATAGTGAATAACTGTAAATAAGTTAATTCAATATTTTCTCTCCAAATCTTAACTTTCCTGCAATGGCCCATCTCATGCAAGTCACATTTGATGTGTGTCAACAGATGTTTAGTTGACATGTAGTTAACAGGTATGCATGTAGTTGACAGGTATGCATGTAGTTGACAGGAATGCATGTAGTTCAGTAATTGACAGATGTTTAGTTGACATGTATGAATGTAGTTGACAGGTATGCATGTAGTTCAGTAATTGACAGATGTGTAGTTGAGTGGTATGTAGTTGATAGGTATGAATGTAGTTTGGTAATTGACAGATGTGTAGTCGACAGGTATGAATGTATTTTGGTAATTGACATATATGTGTAGTTGACCGATATGTAGTTGACAGGTATTAATGTAGTTTGGTAATTGACAGGTGTGTAGTTGACAGGTATTAATGGTAGTTTGGTAATTGACATATGTGTAGTCGACAGGTGTGTAGTTGACAGGTATTAATGTAATTTGGTAATTGACAGATGTGTAGTTGACAAGTGTGAATGTAGTTGTGAGGTATGAATGTTGTTTGGTAATTGACAGATGTCCAGGTACTCAAAAGCACTCAAAACCAATCCTCATTTGAACATAGTGTTAAATAATCAGGTATACATTCAAATTCTCATGGTAAATGAATGAGTCAATATCTCATAAGCTTGTTCACATGTTCGCGTCACGTCCCGTTTTATTGTTTAACAGATAACATGGTTGCTAATTGCTGTACCTTTTTGGTATTATGTGAAAATACATTATGAAAGGTTACATTCCACCAATTATTCAGACTTCATAAGGTTACACTCCACTAAGTTTTTTATTATGTATCCTGTAATTTAAAAGATAATCGTTTCATATTTTCTTTTTTTGGATGTGAAAATACATTATGAAAACCACTTAATGTTACATTCCACTAATCATACAATACAGACTTCCTAAGGTTACACTCCACAAATTTTTACAGAAGATTCTATTTATTTATATAAAGTTTTTAAATTTGTTGCCTACTACTAAAATCTAAAACATTATTATCCAACAAACTTTAATACTTAAGTATTCAAGATCATTATCAATTAATGTTATGTAGAAAGTAAGGGCAGATAAAAAATACAAAAGCTATAGCTCTTTTTAATTTAATGTCAAATCTTAATATTGTAAAATTTGTATTGGCTTCTCCTAAAAAACAATAAGCGCTAACCACTCCAAATTTGATGTTCAAGGTCACTACCAAGTAATGATATGTAGGAAGCAAGGGCAGATAAGATTAATACAAATTACAAGAGTTATACATTGTAATTTAATGTCAAGTTATTGTAAAGTTTGTGTTAACTGTAAGGGCTAACCATATCAAACTTAGTTTTCTATCTTATTATCAAGTAATTTGTGTTGGAAGCAAGAGCAGATAATTGGGTACAGATTGCAAAAGTAATAGCGCTTTTATAATACTTTCAGGGGCGTACCTGGGCATACGCACTGATGCACGTGCGTACAGGCTATTAAAGAAGCAAACAAATAAAAAAAGGCTAAAAATGCAATAAAAACTGAAGGTATAGGGGGGTTAGGCACATTTGTGAATCCAAAACTCGATGGTGCGTATACCTAAATTAGCCCCACGAATGCCCCTGACTTTAATGTAAGGTCTTAATATGGTAAAATTTGTGTTGCCTACATCTTAAAAAATAATAGGAGTTAACCACAACTGATGTGATGTGCAACAAATGATGTGTAGGATACAGGGGCAGATAAATTGGATAAATTCAGGAGGAATTGCCCATGATATTTGATGGAAAATCTATATTGTAAAATAGTGTATTGTTTATTTCTAAACAACTATCAGGACTAACCACACAACACTTGGTGGGCAAGATCTTAATCAAGAAATCAAGTGTGGGAGACAAGGGCAGATATTAAAATAGTAACTACTCAAGTTATCAGCTTTCCTATTTTGTTGAAAAGTTGAAAAGTATATTGCAAATATTGTAAAATGTGTGTCATCTACTCCTCTTAATTAAACAATCTTGACAGTTTTTATCATTAAAATCAGCCTTTTTGATTTATTATTTCAGTATAATTTTTACTTTAAACCTGTGGCATATAATTAAATAGGATTTTTTAGATATACATGTTTTTCATCTCTACAGGCCTAAGGCCAGCAGAGCTTATGGGATGACAAGTTGTCATCCATTTGTCCTTCATCCAGCTGTTAACTTTTGCCTAGTGAACACGATAGGGCCTTCATTGTTCACGATAGGGCCTTCATTGTTTATGATAGGGCCTTCATTATTAATCGGATTTTAATCATACTTTACCGGGATCTTTATATCAATGAAAATTTGTAGGAGTTCAATAAATAGTCAGATCGCTTTGGTAACACCGGAGTTATGGCCCTTGGTTTGCTGAAAGATGTCTTATTCTGCCTTGTGGATTTTCTAGTACCCTCATTTTGTATCTGATCTTTACCAAATTCGGTGAGATTGTTAATATTAATAAAAGCTTGGATAAGTTCAAAACCCAGCTATATCACACTAGGAACACCTGAGTTATGGCCCTTTGATTAATTGAAAAAATGCCATATTCAGCTTTGTCAAAACTCTAGCACCTCCATTATGTTTGTATTTTATCTATACCAAACTTGGCCATATTGTTGATATTGATGATGGCTTGGACAAGTTTGAAATCCAACTATATGGGATAGGTAACATCAGAGTTGTGTCCCCTTGAATTAATTGAAAAATGCCATATTCAGCCTTTTGAACACTTTAACATCTTCATTTTGTATTTGATCTTCACCAAACGTGGCCAGACTGTTGATATTATTGAAAGCTTGGAAATGTTTGGAAATCAACCATATCGGAATAGTTACAACAGAATTACGGCCCTTGATTTATTTCAAAATGCCATATTCAGTCTTGTGAACACTCAAACACCTTCATTTTTATTTGATCTTTACCAAACTTGGCCAGATTGTTAATTGATGTTGATGAAAGTTTAGACAAGTTCGAAAAACACCTACATCAGATTAGTAACACCAGATTGATGGTCCCTGATTTATTGGAAAATGTCATATTCTGCTTTGTGAACATTGGCAAATTCATTTTGTATTTGATCTAAACCAGACTTAGCCAGATTGTTGATATCAATGAAAGATGAATCAAATTTGAAAACCAGCTATCATAATGCATTGGAAACACCAGAGTTGTAGCCCTTGATTTATTGAAAAATGCCATATTGCACCTTGTGAACACTCTTGCACCTTCATTTTGTGTCTGAAACTTTACCAACCGAACTTGGTAAAATTGTTAATATCAGTTTAAGCAAAAGAATGTTTGAAATCCAGCCAGAACAGATTAGGAACACCAGAGTTATGACCCTTGGTCAAGAATGTTTATATCAATAAACGCTTAAACAAATTCAATAATCAGCTAAATTTGAGCAGACCTCAATTTAAAGTGATCTATTGGGATCACTCGTTGTTCATCGTCCATCCATCATTAAGCCACTTCTTCAAACAACTTCCCCTCAGATTTGTGAAAATTAGGTCAATGCGTCATCGAAGACGGTCGTCTTGACCAGAAAAGGTTGAAACCTTGGAAATCTTTTTCTCAAGAACCTTTGAATAGATTTCCATGTTTTTCCTTATAAACGACCGGAAACCCCTAGGCTATCCAATTTGTTCAAATGAAATCCCCAGGTGAAAAATGATCATGCCACAGGGGTCCAAAGTTTGAAAATAGAGATTTTGCATTTTTGTCGATACAGTTTATGGATCTCGACTTAGCGATCACAATGTCATCCGGGTGTATTATTTAGAGCCTGTTTACTGATATCGACTTAGCAATCATATATGAGGGTATATGTCTGTCAGTTAGTTTGTTTGTTTATATCTTAATCATTACTTGCAAGATTTTTACTAAAAATCACCAGAATGTTTCTTATAAGCAGCGTAACATGATGTGTGTAAGGGTTAAAGATGCCACATTATGTACCAGCTATTGGTCATCTGCTGGTTATACCTGAAGGTATTGCATGGTCTAGAAGTATCTTGTGTGTCTATATCGTCCCATAGTTTTTAACTGATTCTTTCGAAACTGACAGGATGCTTACTTTTGATGTTAAGATGTGCTCGGACAAGTTGATGCAATATTCAAGTTCAGTTAGATGTGCATACAGATTTGGCATAAAAATCCACCTAACCAGAGTTAGGATTATTTTCATTGAGTGGATCCATGTCCCATGGACACATTTCTAGCTTAATACAGTTTCAATCTCTCCCTTAGTTCTGTCCTCCAGTCAGTCTTCTGAAATTTGCTTTCTTTCTTTCTTTGGTCCCCGAGTGTTTGTTTTGGCATTCTTCTATATAAAAATGAACAATCGTTCCTTTGTCATGTTTAAGGTGTAAGTATCTGCACAAACAAATTGATATATTTCATAATTGTAAATTAAGAGTAAATGAATATACACTTGTAAAAGTACTTCTTCGTGAAGGTAAAATTAATTTGCCCAGTCCTCCCTGTACTATCAAATTGTCAAGATCTCGACTCTGACCAAGTAGGAGTGATTTTTTTGGTAGTTTTTACTACCGAATATCGGCATTTTCCCCTAGAAAAAAGCTCCCAATTTAATGCATATTTTCCCAATTAGAATGATACACAAATTTGAAATACTAAATTAACACTTAAAGTATTGGGAAAAGTGCTTTCCGTAAGCGTATTCCATTGTAATACCGCGAAAACCGATATCGTCGTACAACCAGGTTGGGGTAAAAGCCGTACTGTACCTCGATAACAATAATCATTATGCTAAATAGCTAGTTCATTATCTAGAACATTTGCCGCTTTTACCCCCATCTGTACAACAACCTTGTAGTCGCGCGCAGGTACCTACTATCCAATGGGCATCTCGTTTTTATATTTTGTCACCAGGATCAATCGAACGCTTTATCGTAGCATAGTATTATACGATACAATGATGAAAGGCATTCTTTAACCAAGATTTTCTTCAATATCAACAATTGCCATCATGTCACATAATTCAAAATATTATGTAAAAAGTTGAAAAAGAACGACGCAAAGGGCCTGTAGAGCATAAGCTCTGTGTTTAAAAAGTTTAGCGGGAATCCGATTCCGACGGGTGATGAACCCTAAATTTTCCCAATTGAAACGGTACCTTTGAAAAAAGGTAAAAAAATCACTTATTTAAGTAAAAAGCATTGGCACCTTCACTCCAAAACTTTTTATACTCCCACTTTCACAAAGTAAGGAAAGGAATCACATTGTCCATAACATCCCGTCGCGTCACATAACACATTTTTGTCCCATCCCTTTGCGTAAAATCCCGTCGCGTAACACATTTTTATTACTTGAATTCCTCAAACAGTTTTAAATGGGTTGTTCCCAAACTTCAAATACACATAACAACTGATGACCTTATGTTCCTCTCCATCAAACATTGTTGATTGCCTAATTTCTTACAGAATGATGGCCTTCGTTTGAATTAGAGTTTAAGCAGGGGTATTCATCACCTTCCATGATAGACCTAGTTTTAAGCCGTTTTTTTTTTGGAAAAAAAAATTGGCTAATAGATTGGTGTAAACCAGGCGGCCAGGCAGCGGCATCGTGTGGGCGCCAACATCTTGTTTTTTCTATATATCTCAGCATGACCTTGTCCGATCTTCATCAAACTTTAACAGCACATTCCTCTCATCAAGCACTGACCATACCCTGAAAACTAAGTCACTGTGTCCTACTTTCTCCAAAATATGCCTTTATCTCAGCATTACCATGTCCAATCTTCATCAAACTTTAACAACACCTTCCTCTCATCAAGCACTGACCGTATCCTGAAAACTAGGTCACTGTGACGTCACTTTCACAAAAATATCCAATACGTTATCCTTTTTGTTTAAGTTTGGGCAGGGCAAATTAAGTTTTTGTTATATCTCAGCATTATCATGTCCGATCTTCATCAAATTTTAACAGCACCTTCCTCTAATCAGGCACTGACCATACCCTAAAAACTAGATCTGTGAGTTGATAACAACTCGTCTCACTACAAATGGATAACAACTGTAGTCCCACTATAAGTGGATAATAACTAGTCCCACTACAAATGGATAACAACTGTAGTCCCACTATAAGTGGATAATAACTAGTCCCACTACAAATGGATAAAAACTGTAGTCCCACTATAAGTGGATAATAACTAGTCCCACTATAAGTGGATAATAACTAGTCCCACTATAAATGGATAATAACTAGTCCCACTATAAGTGGATAATAACTAGTCCAGCTATAAGTGGATAATAACTAGTCCCACTACAAATGGATAACAACTGTAGTCCCACTATAAGTGGATAATAACTAGTCCCACTACAAATGGATAACAACTGTAGTCCCACTTTAAGTGGATAATAACTAGTCCCACTACAAATGGATAACAACTGTAGTCCCACTATAAGTGGATAACAACTGTAGTCCAACTATAAGTGGATAATAACTAGTCCCACTACAAATGGATAACAACTGTAGTCCCACTTTAAGTGGATAATAACTAGTCCCACTACAAATGGATAACAACTGTAGTCCCACTATAAGTGTATAATAACTAGTATAAGTGAATAATAACTCTAGTTCCACAACTAGTCAATAGTGAGTTGATAACAACTCAAAACCCACAATGAGTTGATAACAACTCAAACCCTCTTCTGGAATGCAGTGTTCATTTAGAGAACTTTACTGGCTTGTCATGCATAGTTTTAAAGAACCATACATTGATAGATTTTATCGTACTATTGTATTAAAAACAAATATAAAATCTTTACAAATATTAAACCTTGCTAAACCACTGCAGCCTTCCTCCTTATCTTGTACTTCTTCTCCACCCCGAATTCATGTTCATTTTATCATTTTTTGTTCATGCTCATTAAAGGTCTTCATCATGACCCCTGCATTGTTTCTGGTGCCATCTCGCTCGTATCACTAGAGCAGTGGCAGAAAAACAATAACGTGGCTCCAGCGTAAATGGAGTGTCTACAATAGAACTTGCAGCAACTCTGCAGTTCAGGGTGAGAAGGTTCTAGACATTTTATCTCGATGTACATGGAGGATGAACCTGGCATGTTCATTCCTGTTAGGCGCCATATAACCGTTCATGTGTTGGTGCGCCTTAAAACCCCAATCCAATTCAATTCTCTAATCTAAAAAGTATAAATATGATACCACATCAGATCTAAGACAAGAATGATGTAAGCAAACTCCAATTTGATTACTTTACAGTCTACTTCTAACTTCGAAAAGGGGCATAACCTCCAACACAGTGAACACAGTCAATCTGAATTCATTTGGTTCTTATAATATCTCATCTGGCAATCAGGGCTGCCTTCTTCAAAGTTAAGTTTGAGTGATAACCAGACTTTCTTTGTTATATTGAGTGGTTATGACATGGAAATGGGTGATCTAAATATTGGGACAATGAAAATCACATGCTGCCAAATAATGACTTTAAACTGTCACAAACTGATGAATATCCGGGGACACAAATACTATTGGTGTGTTGTGTACACCTTGTACACCGGGACACAAATACTATTGGTGTGTAGTGTACACCTTGTACAATGAACACTGGTGAATGATGATGCATGAAGTTCCAATCTGTTCTGTCAAATGGTTGAGCAAATGGCATTTTTATATTTTTATCACAATTTGCCTATTAAAGATGGTCCACCAGTGATCATAATTGTTTTAGGCCATGGATAAAATCATGGAAAGTGCTCTGCATAACAGTAAATTCTTGCTTCTGAATTTTATTCCCTTCTGAATTTTTACCCCTTAGGGTGTTCATTTTCTGTTTTTGTGGTGTTCGCTCAATAACTGAAAATTATGATCCAATCTTGAAGAAACTTGTGGATAGGTGGATATCCAGTCAGATTGCACATATAATGCTCGAGTTATGACCCTTGGATTGTTGAAACCATACCATAAGTGTTACAATTTAGATGATAAAATCAGCATTTGATCTGCCCCATATTTTTGACGGAAATATATTGTAATTTTTGGCACTCTTGTTCAGTTATTGCCAAAAGATCCTTCCTAGATGGAAAAGATGGAACTTCCAGATCTTGGTGGCCATCCATATGCTTCTAAACCAGATGTCTAAACCCCAGATATTGCGTTGACAGGCCCTGTCAATAACAATTCCATCGTGTGTGTTTCTGTAATTCATTGTGATCAAGATATAGATGGTTTATCAAAGTTTGCTATTGTGGAAATGTATCCACTTATATCAGCACCTCTCCAATTTGGCAGAACCATTGAATATGGCACTGTTGATAATTAATTTGACTTGCTTTATAGTGATCCCATATGTTATACTTCTATAGAAGGATCCCTATAAAAGCATAAAGAGTGAGGTCACTCTGAAGCAGATCAAATTGTGTGTCAGAAGTACCACAATCAATTGTTATGACAATTTGGAATGAGATGTGCCAGAATAAGGACAGAACTTCAATAACAGCAAGCAGAAATATTTAACCACCTATGGTTAACTGGAACAATACCCCAGCATCTAAAGGTGATAAATACCCCAGCATTGGTGTTTTGTCAGAATAGATATTGCTACTTAAAAGTGGAAATTACATATTCACTTCTGTGTCTGTTTATTTCAAATCAAAAGTTCTCCTGTTCAAATATTCTGGGAAGGCTCGGGATGCTTTGTATTGTTTTCTTGTTACTTTTCCTCCCATGAGTATCTTCTCTTTTATAATGTTATGGCCTCTACATATTAGACATAACCATTGGAAATCAACTTGTTTCTGACACCAGGCCAACTAGTCCAAGCACCACTCTTTACATACTGAATGGTAGCTGCTGATTCAGAAGGGCAATACTTATATTTCACTGGAATAGCCGAGATTGCTTTAATATTATTTCCAAAATACAGAACCTGTAGATTGACTCACCCATTGGAAGAGGATCCAAGATGGTGGCCTCAGTTGAGGGCAGTGGCTCATTGCCACCAGTGTGTGGTTCTCTCCTGTAGTTACAAAATTAATATTTTTTGAGACGTCTTTTTTTGTAAATCTGAGGGTCATTCTGTTTCTGCTACAGATTCTATTTCACCTATCAAAAGAGGTAGAATTATGATAAAATGTGGCTTAAAATTAAATATTATATGCCCTTCGTACGTATTATGTTGTGACGTTGTCCGTTTGTCCGTTAAGTTTTGCGATGTCCGCTCTTAACTCAAACAAATATTATCCAACCATTATGAAACTTGGAAATAATGTTTGTGTATAATATCTCAGTCAAGTTCAAAAACAAGCCCAATTACCCCGGTAACAACGGAGTTACGGCCCTTTAATTATTGAAAATTTACAATTTTGCTGATGTCTGCTCAATAACTTGAATATTTGTTCTTCAATCTTGATAAAACGCGGTCAAGTTCGAAAACCAGACCAATTGCCCTGGTAACCATGGAGTTTGTATTATGTTGTGGCATTGCCCGTCCATCCATCTGTTACCACAGTTACAAATGATGTCCAATGGACATTCTTGTTTACAAAAGTCATTTTATTAGCTCTACTGGCCGAAGGCCAGCAGAGCTTATGGGATGCCGAGTTGTCCGTCGTCCGTCCGTCCGTCGTCCGTCCGTCCGTCCGTCCGTCGTCCGTCCGTCCGTTGTTAACTTTTGTCTCGTTAAGACGATAGGGCCTTCATTTTTCATCCAATCTTTACTAAACTTTAACAGGTTGTTAATATCAATGAAAGCTCGGATGAGTTCGAAAACCAGCCAGATCGGCCAAGTAACAGCGGAGTTATGGCCCTTGATTTAGTTAAAATGCTATATTGCTATATTTTGCCTCGTTAAGACGATAGGGCCTTCATTATTCAACCTATCTATACCAAACTTTACCACATTGTTAATATCGTGAAAGCTCGGACAAGTTCGAAAACCAGCCATATCGGACTAGTAACAGCGGAGTTATGACCCTTGATTTAGTTAAAAATGCTATATTTTGCCTCGTTAAGACGCTAGGGGCTTCATTGTTCATCCCAATCTTTACCAAACTTTATCAGATTGTTAATATCAATGAAAGCTCGGACAAGTTTGAAAACCAGCCATATAGAAATAGTAAGAGCGGAGTTATGGCCCTTGATTTAGTTAAAAATGCTATATTTTGCCTCGTTAAGACGATAGGGGCTTCATTGTTCATCCGATCTTTATCAAACTTTATCAGATTGTTAATATCAATGAAAGCTCGAGCAAGTTCGAAAACTAGCCATATCGGACAAGTAACAGCGGAGTTATGGCCCTTGATTTAGTTAAAAATGCTATAGTTTGCCTCATTAAGACGATTGGGGCTTTATTGTTCATCCGATCTTTATCAAACTTTATCAGATTGTTAATGTCATTGAAAGCTCGAACAAGTTCGAAAACCAACCATATCGGACCAGTAACAGCGGAGTTGTGGCCCTTGATTTAGTTAAAAATGCTATATTTTGCCTCGTTAAGACGATAGGGGCTTCATTGTTCATCTGATCTTTACCAAACTTTATCAGATTGTTAATATCAATGAAAGCTCGAGCAAGTTCGAAAACTAGCCATATCGGACCAGTAACAGCGGAGTTATGGCCCTTGATTTAGTTAAAAATGCTAAAGTTTGCCTCATTAAGACGATTGGGGCTTCATTGTTCATCCGATCTTTATCAAACTTTATCAGATTGTTAATATCAATGAAAGCTCGGGCAAGTTTGAAAACCAAACATATCGGACCAGTAACAACTTAATTATGGCCCTTGATTTAGTTCAAAACGCTATATTTCGCCTCGTTAAGACGAGAGGGCCTTCACTTTTCATCCGATCGTTACCAAACTTTTATTTTTTTAATTATTTTTTTAAATTAATATTTTTTTTTTTTTATTTTTTTTTTTTTTTTAATTTTTTAATTTTAATTTTTTTTTTTTTTAATTTTTCTTTTTTATTTATTTATTTTTTTTTTAATTTTTTTTTAATTAATAATTTTTTTAGCTCTATGTTAGACCAGTCGGACCAGTAACAGAGGAGTTATGGCTCTTGATTTAGTTAAAAATGCTATATTTTGCCTCGTTAAAGGTAGGGTCTTCATTTTCATCTGATCTTTACTGAACTTTAACAGATTCTTTAGTTATGGCCCTTGATTAAGTTCAAAAGCTGTTTTTTCCCGAAACTTCCAAAAAAACGTTAATGGCAGTCACTCGCTTCATTGATGTTATAAGAGCCATGTTAGCCAGTAGAGCGTCCACAGGCCCTCTTGGGCCTCTTGTTATAATATCGCACTGAATAGGTAATATTGTAATATTGTGGTTGCGGTCCGGTCACCGTCACAACATTATACCAACTTTCAAATTTCTCCCAATGGGCCAATGGTATGCCAGAGCATCTAGAAGATTGATTATGTTTGGGATAATGTTAAGGTCTGGTTATTTCAATGTCTTGTCAAATTGTTTCCAAGCATTTCATTAAATATTTCTTGATATTCCTGAGGTTTAAATGATGAATTGAGCTTAGTTTAAACTTATTTATTTTGCATCGATTGTAACTAAAGCTCTATGAACTTATTTCACTCTCGATGTCTTCCTGTGTAGAACCATTACTAAGCAATGCAGATAAAGTGTCTTGCTCAGGGACACAATGCATATGGCAATGGCGGGAGGAGTCGAACCCAAGACTTTTGGATCATGAGTCCAATGCTCTATCACTAGACCACAGTGCTCCACATTGAGCTTGACTTCTGCAAAACGCATTTAATTTAACTGTTGGGGTGTTGTTAACCAAATCAAATAGATTGAAGAATTAGAAAGAATGAGAACAAGTAGAAAAAGAAGAGTAGTATTAATAATAGTACAAACAATGATATAATAAAAATAATGATAGTAAAATAATAATAGTAATAATAGTAATAATAGTAATAATAATAATAATATAATAATTAATAAAAAAATTAGGAAAAATAATAATAATAAAAATAATAATAATAATAGTAAAAATAATAATAGTAATAATAGTAATAATAATAATAATATAATAATATAATAATTAATAATAATAATAATAATAATGTATTATTCACATCTACTGGAATGAGGGATAATACCGTTACTTCAAAAAAATCTAAATGCATTAAGTCAATTTCAACATCCACTATGTAGTCCATCCTGTTGTGTTTTACACAGAAGCATTAATGTGTTGAGTGATGTTGGCAGTAATACAACCTCCTTTTGCCCAACCTAACCTTAAATTGTCAATCTCTCATTTGTGTTCGCTTCCTGTAAACTCGCCGTCTGTATTTGACACTTTCTACAAGCCTCTTCCTCAAGATTTTCCTTGTTTCAGTTGTTCCAAAATTCATTCAAAACAAATAGTGGTCCTTAAAAAACTCAAAAGGAGCAAAAGAAAATGTATGCCTGATTGAAGCAAACATGAGTCTAGTGATGTACCGATTAATTGAGTGTAACCGATCGTCGGTTACTTAGGCATTTGATTATTATGATCGATTATGAAAGTCTGTAATTTATCATCGGTTAAATGGAAAAAATCACTTTAATAGTGTTGCCTTTGTAGCATGGCAGACACTTAGGTATCACTTGTCCGTCATCTGTCGTCACTGTGTAGTTGTCGGGGTAGAATACAACCACTGCAATCTCACAAACACACTGTCAGATGCAGAGGGGTATAAACCAACCCCCCCCCCCACCCCCCCACACACACACCCCACACACCCATCACCCATTCATATTCATTTTGTCAATTTTAGCTCACCTGAGCTGAAGGCTCAAAGGTGAGCTATTGGGATCACTCTTCGTCCGTCGTCCATCCGTCCGTCGTTAACTTTTGCTTCAAACGACCTCCTCAGAAACCTGCGGGGCCAATTTTGACCAAACTTCACGTGGATGATCCTTAGATAAATGCTTTTTAGATTTGTTAAAATTAGGTCAGCACGACATCCAAGATGGCCGCCATTACCATATATGGTTGAAAACTTAAAAAATCTTCTTCTCAAGAACCGCTGGACAGATTTCAACTGTTTTTCTTTTGAAATGATCGCCAACGTCTAGGCTGTCAAGTTTGTTCAAATAAAGTCCTCGGGGTCAAAAATGGCTATGCCCCGGGGGTCCAAATTTTGTATATTGCGATTTTGCATGTTTTTCATATAGACATTTAGGAAAAAACTTTAAAAAATCTTCTCTGAAACCACAAGGCACAGAGGTCAAAAAGGCACAGATGTCTCATATATTACATGTAGCATCAGCTTATGGTCCTCTACTAAGTTTGTTCAAATGGTGACCCTTGGGTCAAATTTGTCCCCGCCCCGGGGGTCACAGTTTTACAGACTTATATAGGATTTTTTTTTTAAATCTTCTTCTCGGAAACTGCAAGAGCCAGAGGTTTTGTTGTTGCACATGTCCAATAACTCTTGACTTTTATTTTGGCAGAGTTATGCCCCTTTTCATAAAACCTTAACCTGCAACCTAACCTAGCGCATAGCGCAAAACATTGGCAGAGTTACAGACCTTTTGTACTTTCTGCTTCATATTAATTATAAGGTTACTCCCATTTGAAAGAATAGTCCCTTATTGCTGTGAACATGGCTGACATCAAAATACAGGTTGACTTGTTTAAAAAAAAAATGAAGCAGGTTTATGTATTTACTATATTTATTATATACTTTCACAATATAACAATATAACAAATAAGAAAGTCGCACTATGAACACCATTATTTAGTTATCACTAGAGCAGTGGCAGAAAAAAAAAAGTGCCTACAGTGTAAATGCAGTGTCTACAATAGAATTTGCAGCAACTTTACAGTTCTGCTGGTGAGAAGGTTCTAGGCCCATACTCCATATTTTATCTCGATGTAAATGGAGGATGAGCCTGGCATGTTCATTCCTGTTAGGCGCCATATAACCCTTCATGTGTTGGTGCGCCTTAAAACCAAATACAATTCCATTCCATTAATTCAAGTTCAATTCCATTATTCAGTTGACAGTATTTGCTGTGAAGCTGCGGCTGCGGCAGTGTTCAGCAGTGTTCAGTATCAAACTTCATGTCATGTTGGATTCTGGGTGATTTCAAAAATTGGCAGGGCTAAAATCTTAAGGTGGCATGCAGCTCCAGTTGCAGTTATTCAGTCGCTTTAGTAATTTCAGCAACAAGATGACTTTTACGCGTGGCGCAGTCGGTAGTGCAACGGATTTGTAACCGGAGGCCCCGGGTTCAATCCTCCGTGGTGCCACTGAGTTCCGTCGGTGTGTTCTTGGGCAAGACACTTGACCTTAGCCTCGTCCGTCGGATGGGGACGTAAACCGGGCGGTCCCGTGTATCGGTCTATCCTCCGAGCACGTTAAAGAACCATAGGAATCTATTCGATAATAAGAGTAGGGCAGGTTCCCGGATTCCTATGTATCCTTCCCCTCTCTCTGGGGCGGCTCTAAATGACCTATACTGTGTTGATGAGCCGTTAAACAACATTCAATTGACTTTTAAGCCATTATATATATGTTGATTTATAACAAGAAAGCTGCGTATCGTGTAAAAATCTTTGCAACACTCAACATAAAGTCATGATAATGCCCTAAAGTGCCATGCTAGATAATTTTTCGAGTTAGTCTATTTGTAAGCGCAACATTTTATTTAATTATATGCAAAGAGGTTTAAGGTAAAAATGATGCATGTACTGCATAAATAAGCCAAGGTGATTTCAATGTTTTTTCCATTTAATATGCAGATGGCACGTGCCCTCCCTCCCTCCCTCCCTCCACCCCCACCCCACCCCACCCCACCCCACCCCACTCAACCCCACCAAACACCACCCGACCCCACCAAACACCATCCCACCCCATCCCACCCCACCCCACCCCACCCCAACCAACCCACCCCAACCCAACCCACCTCACCTCACCTCACCTCACCTCACCCAACCCCACCCCACCCCACCCAACCCCACCCCATCCCATCCCATCCCATCCCCATCCCCCCTATCCCTCATTACCTCCATCTGTCATGTGCATTTTAAATGGTAAAAATATTGAAATCCTCCCTCCATCCCTTCCTCCCTAAATATAATAGGGAAATCTCAGATACTTCTGTACACTTTCTCCCCTGTACACTTTCTCCCTCTGTCTTGTCTTCAAGCTTCAAAGTGCAATTAATTTGGCTGTTGGAGGGTTGTTTACCCAATAAAATAGATACAAGTATGGGAAGAAGAATCGGAAGAAGAATATATTCAATAATGAGACAGTATTTCAATATAAAAAATCCAGACTAAAGCATTAAATTATCTGGCATGGCACTTAATCAGAGCATTATCATGACTATGTTGAATTAGCAAACAATATTTTGTCCTGCTACTTCACTTTAGGCCAAAAAGAAAAAATATGTGTGTTTCCTATTGCATGCTGTAAAAAAATAGGGTAGGTTGGTAGGCATTTTCTCCTTTTTTTCTTTGCCTTTTCCTTGCGAGATTCTATTTATCACATCAAACCCATACAAGTTGATAATACAAGGTGAAAGTTTCTCTGTGATGTTGTTAGTTAAGATATAAGAAATCCCCAGTTAAATTATAGGTTCCTGTTACAAATAATAAAACACTTTAAACCGGAAGACCAGTGTTGGACATGCATTTTACTAAATAGTTTAATAGTTTTAATAACTTCGCATTGTTTACCTGAAAGAAAAAATCTGAAGTGTCCTATGACATTCCAGGCAAATCGTATGGTGTGATCGAAGTACCTAAATATTTTACACTGCTGTGTAATTTGGTAATAAATTGCATGGTTATACCACCAGTGCCCAGTGGATTAAAGAAAATATAAATTATGCATACATGCCAAATTTTCCGGCATCACATCAGGGAGATTGGACTTCCAAATCAGGGAGATTTGATCAAAATCAGGGAGATTTGCAAAAAGCCGTGAAAACGTCACATTTTTTCAAATATTTTATATAAATGTTGACAACTGTTACTTTATAATTTTATTTTTGTATTTCATTATAGTGATAATGAAGTAGATGAAAACAAATAACAGTATATATGCATAAACTATCAATTTTTAATAATTTTGGTATGTCTTGTGATGTCATTTTTCCCCCCACTGGCAATGTTCAAATGAGAATTGCATGTCACACAATAGACGAAACTATCCCCCTTTTCACTTTTTCCGACACATTTAAACTCCGTAATCCAAGAAGCATTGAACTTGTAATGTGAACTTGCATTCACATTTCTTCTTTTTCGACGGCGTCGTATTTCCGGACAAATTAAAAAGACGTTTAGACATGGTGCTTGTACGTACGACGAAACAAGTTTGAGACAGAACATGCTTAAAATTCAACTATATATTGCCTGACATGCACTGTAGTGCAACTAAAATCAATTAACACTTAATTTATAAAGACCGAAAACAATTGACAAAACATGGTTAAATTTACCGAATGTCGCGATTGTCGGCAAAATCCTTCTCAACTTAGAATAAAACAAGCTGATGCAATCAACCCCTGGTGATTGGTGTAGTTAACGCTTATTGTCGGCATCGCACATATAATCTTCATTTAATAATGTACCTACTTCAAATGTTTTCATAACAACGTGTTAATTATCGTAATTTGTCCAATTTGTTGAGCCTGCCTGGTTTGTTTACACCGCCATCTTTCAATAAATCTCGTCTTGTGCCACGATATGCTAGATGCGATTTCATTGGTTGGTTGCATTATTGTAACCCCGCCTTGACCGATTAGACAAGCGACAATTATAACCTCATTGAATACATGCTGTGTATTGCAAATTGGAAACAATCCACTATACTAGGCAAATAATTGATTTCCGGGAGGTTTTGAGCGGCTTCCGTGTGATCGGGAGATCAAAGGCAAATCCGGGAGACTCCCGGAGAATGCGGGAGATTTGGCATGTATGATTATGTTCCACTTCCATGCTGTAAGTTAAAGCTATGTGATAAATCATAGGGCAAGCGGAAACGCACCTATGTTTCTTTTTGGCCTTATTTTTCATAAATAAGCAACATATGAGGCTTAAAAGTCATCAGATTTAAAGAAGAACAATAGGCAAGATAAAGGTCCTTCATATTTTTGAAGCACCAGTTTAATTATCACAAACTACTAATTCAAGTAAAATGATAGGTTTTCAGTAGCTTTGTTTCTGCCAATACCAGACTTATTCCTGCAAAAGAACATACCGATAGGGGACTGAAAATGCCCTACAATGTACTGTATATTTAAATCACCCCTGGCTGCATTAAATATACTTCCCTTTTCTGTCTGCTTTGTGTCCTATCATATTGACCCAGTGGATATACCATGGTAGACTTTAATAAGGAGGTCAAGAGTTTCAGCCTTCACTGGGTTCCTTTGGGTTTCTTTGGTGTATATGGATGTTAACCATAGTTACAGTCTTACATATCAGAGTCTATCTTCCAAAAATGTTAAACAGCAATATTGAAGATCTATTCCATAGTTAGTTTAGGGCAATAATGGTTCCCAGTTTCCTGTGTATTCTTCCCCTCTCTCTAGGGGCAACTCTAAATAACCTAATCTATTGTGTTGAAGAGCGGTTAAAGTACTGTGTTAAAAGTACTAGTTTTTGACTGTCACACTTTCTAGTATTGTGGATTAATCATTTAGTAGCAAGACTGGCTCAGGCCCATTTATTCTCCCCATCAGATGATGTACGATTGGTCGAGGAGGACTATCCTCTCTATGTACACCTAATTACAACAAATCTTATAAAAACAAATGGAATACAACAAATTAAATAATATTCTCTTCCAGCAATCGCACACACCACTCTCATACTATTTTACTCTAGATTACTGCTCATACTCTGGTTAATAAAACACACACCACTCTCATACTATTTTACTATAGATTACTGCTCATACTCTGGTTAATAAAACACACACCACTCTCGTACTATTTTACTATAGATTACTGCTCGTACTCTGGTTAATAAAACACACACCACTCTCGTACTATTTTACTCTAGATTACTGCTCATACTCTGGTTAATAAAACACACACCACTCTCGTACTATTTTACTCTAGATTACTGCTCATACTCTGGTTAATAAAACACACACCACTCTCGTACTATTTTACTATAGATTACTGCTCATACTCTGGTTAATAAAACACACACCACTCTCGTACTATTTTACTATAGATTACTGCTCGTACTCTGGTTAATAAAACACACACCACTCTCGTACTATTTTACTCTAGATTACTGCTCATACTCTGGTTAATAAAACACACCACTCTCGTACTATTTTACTATAGATTACTGCTCATACTCTGGTTAATAAAACACACACCACTCTCGTACTATTTTACTATAGATTACTGCTCATACTCTGGTTAATAAAACACACCACTCTCATACAATTTTACCATAGATTACTGCTCATACTCTGGTTAATAAAACACACACCACTCTCATACTATTTTACCATAGATTACTGCT
This sequence comes from Cyrtodaria siliqua, assembly GCA_037043455.1. Lineage (NCBI taxonomy): Eukaryota > Metazoa > Mollusca > Bivalvia > Adapedonta > Hiatellidae > Cyrtodaria > Cyrtodaria siliqua. The sequence continues at coordinate 54,417 of JAWPHD010007494.1, read as the reverse complement.
CATACTCTGGTTAATAAAATACACACCACTCTCATACTATTTTACCATAGATTACTGCTCATACTCTGGTTAATAAAACACACACCACTCTCATACTATTTTACTATAGATTACTGCTCATACTCTGGTTAATAAAACAAATATTAAAGTGGCAATATTATGTTCAAAATAACACCAAGTGCAAGTTTGGTAGGAAGCATGGATTTTGCATAATTCCGATTTTACTTCTTTCAATACATGAATTTGATCGGTCACCAGATTTATAGGAAATGTAGATAATTTCTAACAAGTACATAACACACCATCGATCTTGGAGACATCTTTAATTAAAAATAAACACAAAATAAAAAAACTTGCACTTTAATGGCATTAAGCGTATTTCCCTATTTAGCTGTGTGGTTTTCATAAAGAAATTAGTTTTATGCATGTGAAAAAAGGGCTTATAAACAAAACACATTTGGGGAAATCACGTGCTAAATGCATATGCGCAGTAAAATTCTCTTTTAGGGTTTCTGATCCTTTACGTCGGACCATTGAATCAGTATTACATGCCAAAGAAACTGATACTGTGTGCTAAAAGGTTTAATTAGGGAGACAACGACGACACACCTTTCAGTTTAAATTTACAGACCGTTATTTGGCCTTAAATTATGAATGTCAAAGTCAAGCAAATTACATCTCATGATACAGTTGAAAAAGCATTAAAATTGAAGATATTACTTTTTTAACAAAGGTATTTTTAGCCGTTCTTTTTGAGAGAAAAAAATCAACTTATAGATTGTCGTAAACCGGGTAGGTGGGCGGCGGGCGGCCACATTTTGTATTTTCTATATATTTCAGCATTACCATGTCCGATCTTCATCAAACTTAAACAGCTAGCACCTTTCTCTCATCCAGCACTGACCGTTTGTTTCGGCCGGGGTGGGGGTGTTGGAAATAAACTTTTTTTTATATTCAGCATTACCATGTCCGATCTTCATCAACCTTTAACAGCACCTTCCTATTATCAAACACTGACCTTACCCTGAAAACTAGGTCACTGTGACCTACTTTCTCCAAAATGTGCGTTACGTTAACCTTTTTGTTTGTCTCGGAGGGGGGAAAATAAACTTTTTGTTATATCTCAGATTACCATGTCCGATCTTCATCAAACTTTAACAGCACCTTCCTCTCATCAAGCACTGACCTTAGCCTGAAAACTAGGTCACTGTGACCTGCTTTCTTCAAAATATGTGCTATAACATTAAAACATCCTCCCACTCCCAAACAAATCTATTAAGAGAAGCTCTATTAAATAGTTTCACCCAACACACATACACTTATCTTTCACATTTGGAAAATCCGCTTTAACGCCACCAGGCGTTTATCTCTTGTTTTTCTCCTTCAAATGCAGTTGAAATATGTTCAATAAATAAGAAAGTTGAGTTTTCATCACTATTAAATTGAAGATGATAACTATAACATTCAACGTAGAAGAGTGACTGTCAGGCCTAAATCTAAATCGGTCTATTTTTATGAGAAAACATAATGCCAATATAAATATGCCAATATCTGGTACATAACGAGCACCCAATGAACGACTGTAGTAGCCTTTGTGTCCATTGTAAAGCCAGATCGGCCTGCGAGTTACAATGTCTGGCTGCCAATCAGTCATTTTCCCCAGAACACCCCTTTGTCACATAAGTGGATGGGCGTAATTCAAAGAAAGAACAGTCCTTTATATTTTTAGATCACCTGAGCCGAAGGCTCAAGGTGATCTATTGGGATCACATCTATTGGGATCACTCTTCGTCCGTCGTTCGTCGTCGTCCGTCGTTAACTTTTCTTCAAACAACTTCTCCTCAGAAACTGCTTGGCTAATTTTGACCAAACTTCAGGTGGATGATCCTTAGATGAATGTTTTTTAGAGCTGTTAAAATTAGGTCAGCACAACATCCAAGATGGCCGCCATTACCATATATAGTTGAAACCATAAAAAATCTTCTTCTTCAGAACCGCCAGACAGATTTTAACAGTTTTTCTTTTAAAATGATCGCCAATGCCTAGGCTATCAAGTTTGTTCAAATGAAGTTCCCGGAGTCAAAAATGACTGTGCCCCGGGGGTCCAAAGTTGGTATATTGAGATTTTGCATGTTTTTCATCTAGACATATAGGAAGAAACTTTAATAAATCTTCTTCTCTGAAACCACAAGGCACAGAGCTCTCCTGTATTACATGTAGCATCTGCTTATGGTCCTCTACTAAGTTTGTTCCAATGGTGACCCTGGGGTCAAATTTGTCCCTGCCCTGGGGGTCACAGTTTTACATAAAATATATAGGAAAAAAATTAAAAAATCTTCTTCTCTGAAACTACAAGAGCCAGAGGTTTGATATTTTGCATTTACTATAAGCTTATGGTCCTTTACCAAGTTTATTCAAATGGTGACCCTCGAGTCACATTTGACCCTGCCCCAAGGGTCACATGTTTTACATAGACATTTATAGGGAAAAACTTAAAAAATCTTCTCTGAAACTGCAAGAGCCAGAGGTTTAATATTTTGCATTTGCCATAAGCTTATGGTCCTTTACCAAGTTTGTTCAAATGGTGACCCTGGTGTCAATTTTGGCCCCGCCCCGGGGGTCACAGTTTTACATAGACTTATATAGGAAAAAAAATAAATCTTCTCCTCTGAAACTACAAGAGCCAGAGGTTAATAGTTTGCATTTACTATCAGATTATAGTCCTTTACCAAGTTTATTGAAATGGTGACCCTGGAGTCACATTTGGCCCTGCCCCTGGGGACACAGTATTACATAGACTTGTATAGGGAAAAACTTAAAAAATCTTCTTCTCTGAAACTGCAAGAGCCAGAGGTTTAATATTTTGCATTTACTATAAGATTATGGTCCATTACCAAGTTTGTTCTAATGGTGACCCTGGGGTTACATTTGGCCCCGCCCCCAGGGGTCACATGTTTTACATAAGACTTATATAGGAAAAAAATTAAAAATCTTCTCTGAAACTACAAGAGCCGGAGGTTTAATATTTTGCATGTACTATAAATAGTATAAATAGGATTATGGTCCTTTACGAAGTTTGTTCAAATGGTGACCCTGGGGTGGCCCCGCCCTGGCAGTCACAGTTTTACATAGACTTGTATATAAAAATCTTCTTCTCTGAAACTGCAAGAGCCAGAGGTTTAATATTTTGCATTTACTATGCGCTTGTGGTCCTTTACCAAGTTCATTAAAATAGTGATCCTGGGGTCACATTTGGCTCTGCCCCAGGGGTCACATGTTTTAAATAGACTTGTATAGGGAAAAACTTAAAAAATCTTCTTCTCTGAAGCCACAAGGCACACGTACAGCTCTCATATATTACATGTAGCCCTGGGGTCACATTTGGCCATGCCCCAGAGGTTACACTCTAGCACCTTCATTTTGTCTTTGATCTTTACCAAACTTTGTCAGTGTCTTTATATCAATGTTGGTAAACAACAGAGGCCATATTTCTTGGACAATCTTAACCAAACTTGCACAGATTGTATATGATCATAAGATTGCGAAGAAGTTTGATAATGGACAATTACTCAGGTGGTCGATATAGGGCTATCTTGGCCCTCTTGTTATAGCGGATTAAGTGTTTACCATTGTCTTGGCAGTTATCTAATGATAGTCTCCTGACTATTGCCACATCAAGGTATTCTTATCATGGCTTCTGACCTGTCTGATACTTCTCTACTAAACCCTGTACCACTCAACTCCTCTCCTGCGTTGTCCATTATAAACTACTCAAAGTAGCACCAAGATTTCATGTCAACAGTTTATGGAGGCTCACTGGTTTTACCAACAGCATAAAACTGAACAATTTTGTTTTACGATTAGTTGATGCGAAATTATTTTGTTGTCAAAAAAGTATTGGGAAACAATTTTCTAATCTGTCTTTGTATGTCTGTAACCCTTCAAAATACACTTATGCCCGGTATTTGACCTCAACACCTCCTTCATTATCGGTCACATAGCCTTTATACATTGGCATACTTGTACCTCTCAACACCTCTGCTTAATTATCCTTGATACATATGTAAATAGGTAGCTCTCAACACTTCTCCTTCATTATCCATCACAAATCCTTTATACACTGGCATTCAAAAAGTAGAACCATTTATAAACTTGGATTCATATAACTCTGTATAATAAATATATATTTCACTTCAGTATAACTGTAGCTATGCCCTGGCTAGGCTGTTGCTATTGGGGGAGACATGTTTTTCCCAAGCATTATGTCTCTCCCATGCTGGGGAGACATATTGTTTTTAGCTTGGATGTCTGTATGTCCGTCACAAGTCTTGTCCTCTACATATCTCTTGAACCGCTTGAGCGATTTTGAAATGATTTAGCATAAATGTTCACCATATCGAGACAACATGCACAGTGTGACTTCCAGCCATGTCTGTTTAAGGTCAAGGTCACACTTAGAGGTTGAAGGTCATAAGCACTGTATTTCGTGTCCTCTCCATATCTCTTGAAATGATTGAGGGATTTTGAAATAACGTGGCACAAATGTTCACCATATAGAGACGACATGTAGAGCATAACTTCCAGCCACGTCTGTTCAAGGTCACTTAGAGGTCGAAGGTCATATGCACTATATTTTGTGTCCTCTCCATATCTCTTGAACCTCTTGAGGGATTTTGAAATAACTTGGCACAAATGTTCACCATATCGAGACAACATGCACAGTGTGACTTCCAGCCATGTCTGTTCAAGGTCAAGATCAAACTTAGAGTTCGAAGGTCATATGCACTGTATTTTGTGTCCTCTCCATATCTCTTGAAATGCTTGAGGGATTTTGAAATAACTTGACACAAATGTTCACCATATCGAGATGATGTGCAGAGCATAACTTTCAGCCTGAGGTTGGTTCATAAATTATCAAGGGCGACATACTTTTTGGTTACAAAAACAACCCTGTCTTGTTTATATTTAGTTACAAGAAGTTTGCAACACAGTTTGAAATATTGTGCCAAAAACACAGCTAAAACAAAATACATTTAAATGGTGGTGGTAAACTATGAACTAAATTTTAACTGAACTTTAAACAGGACATTTTTAGCTCGACTATTCGAAGAATAAGAGAGCTAATGTAATCACCCCGGGGTCGGCGTCGGCGTCGGCGTCGGCGTCGGCGTCGGCGTCCCACATCAAGGTTTACGTGTAAGCTGTGTTTACATGTCTATATCTGTTACATTTCTCATCCTAACACAACCAAATTTGTTCATGGGCTTCCTTGTAGCATTATCTTAAGGGCTGCATAAGCAGTTTTGGTTCCTGTAACCCATGGGCTCCCATGGAACCCAAATTATGATAGCCCATAAAATGTGCCACATTTCACATCAAATTTTGCGTGTAAGCTGTGTTTACAAGTCTATATCTCTTACAATTCTTACCCTAGCACAATCAAATTTAGCCATTAGCTTCCTTATAGCATTATCATAAGGGCTGCTTAAGTAATTTTGGTTCCTGTATCCCCTGGGCTCCCATGGAACCCAAATTCTGATAGCCCTTAAAATATGTCTGTTTCACATCAAATTTTGCGTGTAAGCTGTGTTTACAGGTCTATATCTCTTACATTTTTTGTCCTAGCTGAACTAAATTTTCGAATTGGTTTCCTTATAGTATGTTGTAAAGGGTTGGATAAGTAATTTTGTCCTGCAAATTCTGGGCTCCCATGGAACCCAAATTGTGATGGCCCATAAAATGTGCAATAAAGGCAGATCTAGGTTTGCATGTAAGCATGTATATATCTTAATTTTGGTTTGGGATTTGTTATAGCATTATGCATCTTATTACTTCACCCATATTGGGGCATGGGCTCCCTCCTCCCCCCCCACCCCCACTCTCTACCCCCGCGCCCCCACTCCCCTCCACACGTTTTTTTTTTTTTTTTTTTTTTTTACATATTTCTGTGTTGTTTTAGTCAATTCTTACACATATATGTTGCAACCCTGCCCCCCCCCCACCCCCCCCCCCCCCCGCCTCTCACCCCATCACCCCCCCTACCCCCCTCCCTGCCCCAGACTTGAAACTTTTTTTTTTTTTTTTTTTTACGTATTTCTGTGTTGCTTTTGTCAATTCTTACACATGTATGTTGCAAAACACCACCCCCCCCCCCCCCGCCTCTCACCCCATCACCCCACCCACCACGCCCACACTTGAATTTTTTTTTTCATTTTTTTTTTTTCCATATTTTTGTGTTGTTTTAGTCAATTCTTAAACATATATGTTGCAACCTCCCCGCCCCCACCACCCCCACCCCACACCGCCTCTCACCCCATCACCCCCACCCGCCCCAGACTTGAAACCCCCCTCCCCCACAACCCACTCCTGCCTCTCACCTCACCCCCACTCCACACACACCCACCCCTACCCCCACTTGAAAACTATTATAAATATTTTTACATATTTCTGTGTTGCTTTTTTCAATTCTTACACATATATGTTGCACCACCTCCCCCCCCCCCCCCCCCCCCCCCCCCCCCACACACACACACACACACTTGGAACTTCTTTTTTTTTCTACATATTTCTTTGTTGTTTAAGTCAAATCTTACACACATATGTTGCCCCCCCCCCAACCCACTCCAGCCTCTCCCCCCCCACCCAACCCCCACTTGAAAATCTATTTTTTTTTATTTTTTTTTACACATTTCTGTGTTGTTTTAGTTATTTCTTACACATATATTGCAATCTCCCCCCCCCCCACACACACACACACACCACCACAAACACACTTGAAACTTTTTTTTTTTTTTTTTTAAATATGTCTTTGTTGTTTTAGTCAATTCTTACACATATATGTTGCCCCGCCCAAACCATTTTTTTTTTTTTACATATTTCTTTGTTGTTTTAGTCAATTCTTACACATATATGTTGCCCCGCCCAAACCATCCCCCCTCCCCCCACCATACTAGATTTTTTTATTTTTTTTTACATATTTCTTTGTTGTTTTAGTCAATTCTTACACATATATGTTGCACCCTCCCCCCCGCCCCCAACTCACTCCCGCCTCTCCGCTCCCCCTGCCCCACCCGCACTTGAAAATATATATTTATTTTTACATATTTCTGTGTTGCTTTTGTCAATTCTTACACATATATGTTGCCCCTTCTTCATATTTTTGTGTTGTTTTGGTGAATTATTACATAGCTTCTTACACATATATGTTGCCCTCACCACCCCCACTCCCCCCACCATCCACCCCACCTCTCTTCCACCCCCACCCCGCACCCCACTCAAAACTCGAAGTTTTTTTTTTATTATTATTATTTTTTTACATATTTCTGTGTAGTTTTGGTCAATTCTTACACATAGTTATGTTGTGCTCCCAACCCCACCCCACATTGTTGTAGCCTTGTTTTCTGATGGTATATACTAGCTATAAATTTATTATTCTCCGAAAAATCGAATAGTCGAGCTGCGCTGTTCTCCGACAGCTCTTGTTATCAGATAGATCTACATATAATTAAATTTAAGGAACACTGGTTGTACATAAAGAACAATATTGAGCATAAGTAAATAACAGTTACTGTCTAATTTTTATTCAGTGAAATGTATCCATGGAAACAACAATTAAGCATTATACTAAGTAAGTATTTAGTAATAGATACACCTTTTTGTAGACCACTAAACAGATAACCAAAACAATTTGAAGTAATAAATTTGTTAATTACAAAGAAAAAACCAAGATTTTATTAGCTTACCTAGTGAGCCAAAAAGTCTGTCATCCATTCGTCCGTCCGTTATCTGTTCATCTGTCCTGCATCTGTTCGTCTGTCCATCATCTGTTCATCTGTCCATCATATGTTTATCTGTCCATCATCTGTTTGTCCGACAGTCATCTGTTTGTCTGTCCATCATCTGTTTATCTGTCCGTCATCTGTTCGTCTGTCTAATTGTCAACAAGATCCCTGAAACTGCATATTCAATTTTGACCACTTGGATGATCCCCTTAGGTCATTGTTTTCAAATTTGTTAAAATTAAGTCGGTGCGATATCCAAATGGCAGTCATTACTTTAAAAGTTTAAAACCCTAAATCTTCTCCAGAACTGCTGAACAGATTTTTACAGTTTTTCTTTATTAATGATTGCTGAGGTTAAAATGGCTGTGTCATGGGGTTCGAAGTTTGTTCTCGAGATTTGCTTAACTGACATTCCATGCTCAAGCTCAAAATTAAAGTATTTCTTATAGCTATACTTCTTTTAATGAGTTTTCCATTGAGAAAGTTTCTGGACAGCTGTAATATTTGCTTTTCTTTATTCATGTAAAGTTTCAAGTAATTGCAAACATTGCACATATATTTCATATTTAATGATGGACCAAATATCTTGAGAAGGTGAGACAACCAAACCAACCAGCGCTCCACGATACTAGCCAAATGTTTACGGTTGCTATTAGAAATTAATTTTAAGCACCTTTGAAATGGAACATGCACACCAAAGCGTCAAAAATAGTCAAATTGAGAAACAAATGTAAGAATACAGTCTGTATTCTTACATTTTGTTACTCAATTTGACTATTTCAAGCGGGCTTTATTTTTTTCTACTTTTATGATTTGAGCCTATTTTTCCCTATATTTTTCTTAAAAATAACTATTATCCCTACTTTTTGAAAATCCTAAGAATGGAAAACTGTAAAAAAAAACACAAGCATATTCAGAGAATTATGGTCCACCCCATGATAGGAACTGCCAATGTAAAAATCTGTTGATATGAGGTAAAAACCTTGGCAAAAAATATTCTATTTTTAAAAAACAAAGAGCTATGATAACTCCTTATAATATTGAAATCAGGCTGGTTATCAAAACTTGGCCATGATATTAATTGGCCTCAAATTTCATGAAGATTGGATTATAATTAAAATTATTGAGCAGAAAACACAAGCACATCAATTTTCACAAAAATTCAAGGGCCATAATTCCAGCATGGTAGGTGCATGATGACTGGTTATCGAAATTTGCCGATATATTATTATGCCTGTAAATATTGTCCAAAAGTTTCATCAAGAATGGATTATAAATGTTTCAAGTTATTGATTGGACATCCGAGTATTAACTTTCATACCCCATCCAACCCCTTCTCCAAGAAGCGAAAATGGGGTATGAAATAAAACCTTAATTTCGGATTAAAAAGCTTGCATGTTGTAAGGTAATTTTAAACAGCTTATCACATTTTTTCAGTAAAAAATGTTTTAAACATGCTTTATTGTCTAAATATCCGTTATAAAATCCTGCTAATATAAGCTTTCCCATCGCTTAATGGAATTAAGGTGGGACCATGTAATGAACAGCAAAAATGTTCAATTTCAAATATCCAAGGGCTATAACTCTGGCATTATGGGTGTGATCTGGCTTATTATCGAACTTTGCCTAGATATTATTGGTTATGGCCCTAAACATTCTCCTAAAGATCTATCAAGATCGAATTATAAACATAAAAAGTTGCTTCAAAAATCGAGAGCATTATACGTTCAGTCAGTCTAGTTAGCGAATATAACTGAGATATCATTGCTAAAAACATTGTCCTAAAGTTTCATCAAGATCGGATTATAAATATTGAAGTTATTGGTTGGAAACGAAAGTCGATTTTGAAAAATCCAAGAGCCATAACTCTAGCATAGGTGCAATCTGGCTGGTTATCGAACTTGGACTAGATATTATGGCTATAAACTTTCTTAAATTTTCATTCAGATCAGATGGTGAGTATTAAAGTAATTGGTCAGAAATGAAAGTTGGTTTTGAAAAGTTCAAGGGCCATATCTCTTGCATTATAGGTGCCATCTGGCTGGTTATCAAACTTGGCTTAGATTAGATATTATGGCCATAAACATTGCCCTAAACACTGTCATCAAGATCGAAGTATAAATGTGAAAAGTTATTGGTCGAAAACGAGTCGAGTTTGAAAAGTCCAAGGGCCATAACTCCATCAGTAAAGGTGCAATCTTGCTGATCATGGAACTTGGACTACATATTATGGCCATAAACATTGTCGTAAAGTTCCATTAAGTTCGGATTATAAACATTGAAGTCATTGGTTTGAAACGAAAATCAATTTTTAAAAATCCAAGGGTAGAAACTCTGGCATTATAGGTGTCTGGTTATAGCTGTCTGTTTATCAAACTTATAGGTGCATTATAGGTGTCTGGTTATAGCTGTCTGTTTATCAAACTTATAGGTGCATTATAGGTGTCTGGTTATCAAACTTTACATAGATAATATGGCCAGAAACATTTTCCTAAAGTTTCCTCGGATTGGATTATAAATTACAAAGTTATTGGTCGGAAGTGCATAAAATAGGGTAATATATTCAATGAAAATTAACCGCAGAATTTTCTGTCTTTTTTGTTATTTTTCTTTGTTTATTTCTCTTGATGTTCACCACTTATTTTTGTCTTTGTGCTGTCGAGTTGGCCCAGCCGACTACGAATCCGTAGGTCTTTTATCACTATTATTTTGGTTGAGGGCACTTGAAAGCCTTAAGTCTTGGCTTCAGATTTCAAACATTCATTAAAGTCCTTTTTAATCAGTTTTCCTTTGGTTATTAGATTGGCGAATGTTGTTTGACGGGGTGGGTGAGGGGGTGAGGGGATGTGGGGGTGATTCTTGATCGACATGCTTTTTTGTGTGGATTACTTTTCATACATAAGAAATGTGGAGATAAAATGCATTTAACACTCCTGAAAAGAAACTAAAATAAAACTTTTTGTTGAATAGTATTTGGTCTAGTAATTTTTGAGCAGGTCTATCATTTTTACCCAACTTCTATAATGGTGGTCAAGTAAACTAAAAATGTTGATTTCTAGCACTGGATTGTATTGGGGTCACTGTGGTCAAGGTCACTGTTACTAAAAATAGAAAATGGTTTTCGCTTAATAACTTCTGTTAAGATTGAGGTATTGCAATGAAACTTGCTGGGTTGGTAGATTATATGGAAACGAAGTTTATGATTGCAATTGGGGTCACTCGGATAAAGCCCAAAGTTGCTTTAACTAAAATAGAAAAATGGTTTCTGTTCAATAACTTTTGGTAGCTTATATCGAAAAGATAATTGGGATTTCATTTGGGGTTACTGGGGTTAAGGTGAAGGTCGCTGTTATTAAAAATAGGAAAATGGTTTCCGCTCTATAACTGGATGGTAGGAGTGTGATATTGTAACAAAACTTGCATCAACAATGGGTGATTTAGAAGGACATAAGGTCATCAGTTGTTATGTGTATATGAAGTTTGGGAACAACCATTTCAAAACTTTGTAAGGAATTCAAGTAATAAAAAACATGTAATGCTATGGGATGGGACGTGACATGACATGACAAAATGTGTTATGGGACGCGACGCAACAAGACAACCTTGACCCAAGTACCCCAAATACAAGGCCCAACTTCCTTTCCAGTGATAAGCTACCTACACTAGCAATTTCTCTCATCCTAGAGAAATTGCTGTGTAGGTAGCTTATATGGAAAGGAAGCTTGGGATTGTATTTGGGGTCACTGGGGTCAAGGTGTCTTGTTACTAAAAAATAGAAAAAATGTTAACCACTCAATAATTTCAGTTAGGAGTGAGAAATTGGAAAGAACAGTAACTTGATGTGTAGGTATCTTACATGGAAAGGAAGCTTGGGATTGCATTTGAGATCACTGGGATCAAGGTCAATGTTTCTAAAAATAAAAAAATGGTTTCTGGCCAATAAAGAAGTATAAAAAGATCGGGAAAGTAGCATTCAAGGAGGACAGTCAACCACAAAACACAGAAACAAACACGCAAACAGACAAACAAGAAGGGAAAAGTAATAAAAAATGCAAACGACATCACAAACACAAAAGAACCGGTTGACAATAGGGCTACCGCCTTGGAACGGTCAGTGGCAAAGTAGGCAATAACTTCACTTAGAAATGTGATATTGAAACAAAACTTGGTGTGTAGGTATCTGATATGAGAAGGAGGCTTGGGATTGCATAGAGGTCACTGGGTTCATGTCGAGGTCACTGTTTCTAAAAATAAAAATAATGGTTTATGAGCTATAGATTAGTTAGGTATGAGATATTGCAATGGCACCTGCTTTGCAGGTAACTTATATGGAAAGGAAGTTTGGGTTTGCCTTTGAGGTCAGGGAAACATGAAAAAGTAGGAAACATATCTAAATGATACCCAAAACTAACAAGGCCAGCACAAGGTGTCTAACCAATATATATCTTGCAATTTCTTAACAATAAATGTCTACGGTTATATAGGAGCATAAATATATATGAAATAATGGTGGGGTAGACTTAGTCTTAGGGTTAGGGGCTTACCCCCAGTGAATGTTTCATAAAAAACGTTAACAAAGTGTTGACGGCAGCACTGTAAGTTTGCCTTCATCGCCAGAAAAGTGATCCCTACGTCTCGCATTTTTCTGTGAAAGGTGAGACCATTAAAGCTGGGGTAGTCACTAAATAAGCGAAATATGAGTGTTTTTAGAATCTGTCTACCACTTTATATGACAGACTAAACTTATCCTTGCCTTAACCATAACCACGTTCCAAATCATAACCCTGTTACTCTAATCCTCACGGCCAACTGTACCCTAACCATACAACTTAACCAAAACGTGGACAGATTCTAAAATCTAAGTCACAAAATGGCTTTCCTGGTAAAATGATCAGACTAAAATTCCCTTTCAGGTTGAGATATTGTTTTGAAACTGTAATCCCTGATCCTCCAATTAAGCCCCATCCAACCAGTGACCTTGACTTTAAAGGCAAAGAACAAAAGCAATTTAACAGGGTTAAGTTCTGGGTTGAATTATTTTTAATGTATATATATCTTCAATACCATCTTAGATTTTGCTATGAAACTAAGTCCCACCCTATGCTAAAGTCAAAATAATTTTACAGGGTTAAAGTTCTAAGCTGGATTGAATAGTAAATGCCGGGTAATGGTTTGGTGATCTCCGTTGATCCTTCCATCCGACTACGTGTTTGATCGTTTGTTAAAAAATGTGGTTAAATGTTTTTGTTTTTCCTCATTTATCAAAAACGAATTGTTGGAAAGCTTTGAAACTTGACGCACAAGTTCATTATTATTTTTAACCTAGAGACCTCAAGTCCAATAGGGTTTCTCCTCATACCTATGAAGGTTCAGGAGGTATGTGTTAATTCTAAAGGGGGTATGTCCATATGAGGTTATAGTCACCTTGACCTTTGATCTACTGACCCAAAAAGCAATATGGTTCCTCCTCTCACCAAGTGCAATACTTTTGAGGTTTTGGTGACATTGGCCTTTGACCTATTTGCTCTAAACACAAGAGGCTTTTCACCAAGGGTATTGTACCTATAAAGTTTCATGAGTGTGGGTTTGTGCTTAAAGTTATCTGGTGGATTACATATTTCCATGTGAGGTCATGCCAACCTTGACCTTTGTTTGACCTAGGGACTCCTATAACCATAATAAGTCTCATATCTTCAAACCGGCACATACAAGTGTTCAAATAAAAGCACACGGACCAACACTTAAGCCACTACATTTCATTAAACATTTTATTAGTAGATAAATGTTCATAATAATTTGTTATATGTTGTAAAGTAAATGGTGCATTTTCAGTAGTAACAACAGCCAAGTGATTCCTACTAAAAATATACTTTTTGTAGCAAGTTTTCCAACGTCAAGCTCGGATTATTATTTCGGAATGTCATTTGGTGGTGTCGAACTCATAGTTTCCAAGAACTTCAGTTAGGAATGAGATACTGGAACAAAACTTGGTGTATGGATAGCATATATGGAAGAGAAGCTTGGGATTGCATTTGAGGTCACTGGGGTCAAGGTCTCTGTTTCTAAAAATATAAAAAATGTTTCCCGACAATAACTTTAGATGGGAATGAGATATTAGAATGAATCATGGTGTGTAGATAGCTTGAATTAAAAGAAGATTGGGACTGCATTTGAGGTCACTGGCATCAAGGTAAAGGTCACTGTTACTAAAAATAGAAAAATAGTTTTCAGGCATTAACATTAGATACTAACGAGATATTGAAATGAAACTTGCTGTGTAGGTAGCTTATATGGAAAGGAATTTTGGGATTTATATTTGTGGTAAGTGGGGTCAAGTTTAAGGTTAACACTAACTGCAACTAAATGCATGATTTCAAAGAAGCAATCTAAAGAAATGTTTAATTTCTGTCTTACATGAATAGTTTAAACCAGTTTTATCAAAATCATTAAAATGCGGGGTGTGCCAATAAATAGGTACTCTATTCTGGCTGGCTACTTTATCAAAATCATTAAAATGCGGGGTGTGCCAATAAATAGTTACTCTATTCTGGCTGGCTAGGGGCTGGCGTGGCGCAGTCGGTAGCACGGCGGATTTGTAACCGGAGGCCCCGGGTTCAATCCTCCTTGGTGCCACTGAGTTCCGTCGGTGTGTTCTTGGGCAAGACACTTTACCTTAGCCTCGTCCGTCGGATGGGGACGTAAACCGGGCGGTCCCGTGTATCGGTCTATCCTCCGAGCACGTTAAAGAACCATAGGAATCTATTCGATAATAAGAGTAGGGCAGGTTCCCGGATTCCTATGTATCCTTCCCCTCTCTCTGGGGCGGCTCTAAATAACCTATACTGTGTTGATGAGCCGTTAAACAACATTCAATTCATTCAATTCTATTCTGGCTATTCTATTCCAGTAGCTCTTCAAAAAAGAGATAAGCGAGGTGGAGCGAAATCATTATTATAATTTAAAAATTTAAGTGTTGATTACATCTTTCTTTAACATATTGGCAGGGAAGGGGGTGAGTGGGTGTGCATATGAGGGAGGTCTCGGTTTGGGTGGCATGTCGTGGCAGTGGAAGTGGTCAGGAATCTGGTACTGATTGGCATTTTAAATCCCCTAGCTCTGCTTCACATGCTGTCTGACTAATCTGTGCTGTATTATGTGCAGCTCATTATTTAAACATGTTAAAAAACAGTCTCAAATGTTCATGCAGGTTTTTGTTACTAGAAATAAGTTCATTGTTTTGGGAAAACATATCATCTCATTAATTAGAATCTGTATAGAAAAATAAAATAGTTGGTTAACAAATGTACTTTGTTTGAAACCGCTTACAATTCAGCTAATATCGTGGAATGTTTTTTTATTTCGGATGAAAACTATCTAGGTTGGTGGTGGCATCATCAAGGGAAATAAACAAACATATATTGTCTGATGCTGCTATACACGTGATATTTGGTTATTTTGAATCAAAGATTCCCATTATACATACCTATTGTTATGAGGTCATGCAAGTCTGTAGTGCATCTTCAGGCTCTTGTAGGCCACTGGTTGATTAAGTGAAACATCATTTAAACCTTATGGTCATGCATAAAAGCATGAGTCGGAAAAAAAAAGCCCCAGAGTGTTTCCAGCTTGAAAAATGTCGCACAGTGCAAAAAAACAAAGACACACACTGCAACCTGTCCAGATTAAAAAGGCACACAATGTATCATTTGTTGGTCCGTCTGGATGTCCGTTCGTTGTGCACCCTCAATGTTTTAATTCGGACGCACTAGTACGGCCTTCATTTGCATCCAATCTTTACCAAACTTTCACAATAGTAATATATCCATAAGATCTCAGATGAGTTCTTGAACCAACCATAATCGATTGCAAATAGCTGAGTTATCTGCCCTTGAATTGGCAAAAATGCATAATTTTGCCTAAAGTGAGCACTTTAGCACCTCCATTTTTGATCCAATCTTCACCGATTTTATACAGTATTTATATATCCATAATAGCCGATTTTAGTGTTTCCATTTTAGAATGAAGTTTAGCAACATTGTCATTAAATTGTTTTAAATTAAGAATAACTCAATCCTTTTTTGGCCTTACAAATATATTAGACCCATAAACCTCCTCAACAATTCCCTTTTCCAAAAACTTTTCGATTTCTTTCGACACCAAATTTATTTTCTGACTTAATAAACTGTATAGGTCTAGGGATAGGACTAGGGATAAAGTTTTGACACGGCTTACTTTCAAGTTCCAATTTATATCCCGAAATTGTTTCCAACACCCACTGATCAGAAGTGATTTCTTCCTATACATTTTTATAATGTTGTAATTGTCCACCTGTAAAGTTACTAGGTGTATTGTTTACCATTTGAAGGTCACTTACTTTTATTTTCTCTGTTTTTTGCCTCTGTAAGACTGAGTTGGAGCTTTCCCCCGGTAACTCATGCCTGGCTTCTGGTAGCCTTTGTCCCGATTTGGATACGTGATTCCCACTTTTGGATGTGCTCGGTATTGGTATTGGGGCCGCCCCCTGCCAAATGATGGGCCCCTCATACCTAAAAAAGAGTTCTGGTTGGCGCTTGACAATTTCTGTGACCTTTTTCAATTTCATCTACACGCGAGTCCAGATCATCCCCGAAGAATTTATCGGTAACTGGACTGTCTGTGTCACAGACTTTCCTATACTTTCGTGGTACTAGGCGCCTAATCATCGCTTTTCGTTTTCGGTTTGCTGTGCAAATCCCATGTGCCAGTATCTTGAAACTGTCCCTAATCAGCTCTGGCATTTTTGATTGATCCCATTTATTTTTAGCTCTAAGGGCAGTCATCAGTCAGTCAGTCAGTCGTCTGTCAACTTTTACCTCGTTAAGATGATAGGGCCTTCATTTTTCATCCGATCTTTACCAAACTTTAACAGGTTGTTAATATCAGTGAAAGCTCGGACAAGTTCGAAAACCAGATCGGACCAGTAACAGGGGAGTTCTGGCCCTTGATTTAGTTCAAAATGCTATATTTTGCCTCGTTAAGACGATAGGGTCTTCATTGTTTATCTGATCTTTACCAAACTTGATCAGATTGTTAATGTCAATGAAAGCTCATTCAAGTTCGAAAACCAGCCAGATCGGACCAGTAACAGCGTAGTTATGGCCCTTGATTTTGTTAAAAATTATATAATTTGCCTCGTCATACGATAGGGCCTTCATTTTGCATCTGATCTTTGCCAAACTTTTCCAGATTTTATGACTTTCTTTTTAGCTCGACTATTCGAAGAATAAGAGAGCTTATGTAATCACCCCGGGGTCTGCGTCGGCGTCCCACATCAAGGTTTGCGTGTAAGCTGTGTTTACAAGTCTATATCTCTTACATTTCTTATCCTAGCACAACTAAATTTGGCCATGGGCTTCCTTATAGCATTATCTTAAGGGCTGCAAAAGCAATTTTGGTTCCTGTGACCCATGGGCTCCCATGGGCTCCCATGGAACCCAAATTATGATGGCCCATAAAATGTGTCCTATTTCACATCAAATTTTTCGTGTAAGCTGTGTTTACAAGTCTATATCTCTTACAATTCTTACTCTAGCACAATTAAATTTGGCCATTAGCTTCCTTATAGCATTATCTTAAGGGCTGCTTAAGTAATTTTGGTTCCTGTAACCCCTGGGCTCCCATGGAACACAAATTCTGATAGCCCTTAAAATGTGTCTGTTTCACATCAAATTTTGCGTGTAAGCTGTGTTTACAGGTCTATATCTCTTACATTTCTTGTCCTAGCTGAACTAAATTTTGGAATTGGTTTCCTTATAGTATGTTGTAAAGGGTTTTTGTCTTCTGCAAATTCTGAGCTTCCACGGAACCCAAATTGCGATTGCCCATAAAATGTGCAATAAAGGCAGATCTAGGTTTGCATGTAAGCATATATATATCTATAATTTTGGTTTGGGATTTCTTATAGCATTATGCAAATTTCTCCTAGTGATTTCCCCTAATTGAAAGTCATTTCCTTCCTCGGCTAAGTACATGGACTCTTTATAGTTCTCTCGCAAGTTTTGCGACCATTTCTTGGAGGGTTATCGTATTTTCCGTTTCGGAAAATGACGATGCCATTTTTCCTTTGTTCGCCATTTATACCAGCCTCAACACCAAAATTGCCAAACTAAAATCCAAGTTTTAATGTTGCAAAACCACTTTTACAATTGTTTTTAACAGTGAAAAGGATTCCTCATACACTTAAATGACGTTTAAATTATACGTCCTCGCACAAGTGTTCCAATTTTGATCAACTTTCATTAATTTTCCAATAGCCTTAATTCTCCGTAAAAAAACCTTTCCCTAGTTCAACCTTTTCCAAACACGTTATGGTAATGACCTTGACCTTCACACATCGTTTTCTCTCGTGGAAACCTAAGAACCACCTGGTTTGATAAAATGTCAAGTTATTGTAAAGTTTGTTAACTGCTAACCATATCAAACATAGTTTTCTATCTTATCAGTAATTTGTGTTGGAAGCAAGAGCAGATAATTGGGTACAGATTGCAAAAGTAATAGCGCTTTTATAATACTTTAATGTAAGGTCTTAATATTGTAAAATTTGTGTTGCCTACATCTTAAAAAATAATAGGAGCTAACCAAACCTGATGTGATGTGCAACAAATTATGTGTAGGAAACAGGGGCAGATAAATTGGATAAATTCAAGAGGAATTGCCCTGGATATTTGATGGAAAATCTATATTGTAAAATAGTGTATTGTTTATTTCTAAACAACTATCAGGACTAACCACACAACACTTAGTGGGCAAGAGCTTCATCAAGCAATCAAGTGTGGGAGGGCAGATATTAAAATAGTAACTACTCAAGTTATCAGCTTTCCTATTTTGTTGAAAAGTTGAAAAGTATATTGCAAATATTGTAATATGTGTGTCATTACTCCTCTTAAACAATCTTGACAGTTTTTATCATTAAAATCAGCCTTTTGATTTATTATTTCAGTATACTTTTTACTTTAAACCTGCTTGCATATAATTAGATAGGATTGTTTTAGCTGTACTGGTTTTGAATCTCTACAGGCCTATGGCCAGCAGAGCTGATGGGATGATGAGTTGTCCTCCATCTGGCCTTCGTCCATCTGTTAACTTTTTCCTAGTGAACACGATAGGGCCTTCATTGTTCACAATAGGGCCTTCATTATTAATCGAATATTAACCGTACTTTACCAGGGTCTTTATATCAATGAAAATTTGTAGGAGTTCAATAAATAGACAGATCGCTTTGGTAACACCTGAGTTATGGCCCTTGTTTTTCTGAAAGATGTCATATTCTGCCTTGTGGATTTTCTAGCACCTTCATTTTGTACTTGATCTTTACCAAATTCAGCAAGATTGTTGATATTAATAAAAAGCTTTGATAACACCAAACCCCAGCTATATCGCACTAGGAACACTTGAGTTATGGCCCCTTGATTAATTGAAAAAATTACATATTCAGCTTTGTCCATTTTGTTTGGATTTTATCTGTATCAAACTTGGCCATATTGTTGATATTTATGACAAGTTGGACTATTTTGAAATCCAACTATATGGGTAACATCGGAGTTATGGCCCCTTTAATTAACTGAAAATGCAATATTCAGCCTTTTGAACACCTTAGCACCTTCATTGTGTATCTTCACATAACTTGGCCAGACTGTTGATATTATTGAAAGCTTGGAAATGTTTGAAAATCAGCCATATTAGATTAGGTACAACAGAATTACGGCCCTTGATTTATTTCATCATGCCATATTCAGTCTTGTGAACACTGCAACACCTTCATTTTTATTTGATCTTTACCAAACTTGGCCAGATTGTTGATGTTGATGAAAGTTTAGACAAGTTCAAAAACCAGCTATATCAGATTAGTAAGACCAGATTGATGGTCCCTGATTTATTGGAAAATGCCATATTCTGCCTTGTGAACACTGGCAAATTCATTTTGTATTTGATCTAAACCAGACTTTGCCAGATTGTTGATATCAATGAAAGATGAATCAAATTTGAAAACCAGCTATTATAATGCATTCGAAACAACAGAGTTGTAGCCCTTGATTTATTGAAAAATGCCACTTGTGAACACTCTAGCACCTTTATTTTGTGTCTGAAACTAAAGTTACCAACTGAACTTGGCAAAATAGTTGATACCAGTTTACACAAGAATTTTTGAAATCCAGCCAGAACAGATTAGGAACACCAGAGTTATGACCCTTGATTTATGGAAAAATGCTATATTTTGCCTTGTTAAATCTCTAGGAAACTTCATTTTTCATTTGATCTTTATCAAACTTGGTTAAGAATGTTTATATGAAAAACGCTTAAACAAATTCAATAATCAGCTAAACTTGAGCAGACCTCAAAGTGATCTGTTGGGATCACTTTTTGTTCATCGTCCATCCATCATTAGCCACTTCTTCAAACAACCTCCCCTCAGATTTGTGAAAATTAGGTCAATGAATCATCGAAGATGGTCGTCTTGACCAGAAAAGATTGAAAACTTGAAAATCTTTTTTCAAGAATCTTTGAACAGATTTCCATGTTTTTCCTTATAAATGATTGGAAACCCCTAGACTGTCAAATTTGTTCAAATGAAATCCCCAGGGTGAAAAATGGTCACGCCACAGGGGTCCAAAGTTTGAAATAGAGATTTTGCATTTTTGTCGAAACAGTTTATGGATCTCGACTTAGCGATCACCATGTAATCCGGGTGTATATGTAGAGCCTGTTTACTGATCTCGACTTAGCAATCATATAATATGTTTTCCTTAAATTAAATTTAGACCGTACAGTTGTATATAACCGAGGTCCTTATCTGGATGAGACCACCGATGTCTGTGTCTGGATGAGACCATACATCTGTCTTGCCCAACTTGTGGCCGAATTTCGACCCCATCCAAATCCTAAATATCCTCATATTTTCCCCCAAAAAAAGCAAAATATTTTCCCAAAATACAAAAATAGAAAAAACATATATATATATGTTTTCCTTAAATTAAATGTAGACCATACAGCTGTATACTGAGGTCCTTGTCTGGATAGGCCACCAATGTCTATGTCTGGATGAGACCATACAGCTGTCTATGCTCAATTTGGGGCTGAATTTTGACCCCATCCCAATCGAAAATATCCTCATATTTTCCCAAAAAAAGGAAAATATTTTCCCAAATATAAAAAAACCAAAACATATATATATTATGTTTCCTTAAATTAAATGCAAACCTGATAATACAGCTGTATACCGAGGTCCTTGTCTGGATGAGACCACCGATGTCTATGTCTGGATGAGACCATACAGCTGTCTAGGCCCAATTTGGGGCCAAATTTCGACCCCATCCCAATCCAAAATTTCCTCATATTTTCCCAAAAAAAGCAAAATATTTTCCCAAAATACAACAATAAAAAACAAATAAAAGACATATATATATATGTTTTCCTTAAATAAAAGCTGTATATGACCGAGGTCCTTATCTGGATGAGACCACCGATTATGTCTGGATGAGACTGTACAGCTGTCTATGCCCAATTTGGGGCCGAATTTCGACCCCATCCCAATCGAAAATATCGAGGTCCTTGTCTGGATGAGACTACCGATGTCTATGTCTGGATGAGACCGTACAGCTGTCTAGGCCGAATTTGGGGCTGAATTTCGACCCCAACCAACTTCAAAATATCCTCATGTATGTTTTCCTTAAATTAAATGTAGACCGTTTAGCTGTATATGACCGAGGTCCTTGTCTGGATGAGACCACCGATGTCTGTGTCTGGATGAGACCGTACAGCCGTCTCCTCATATTTTCCCAAAAAAAGCAAAATATTTTCCCAAATATAAAAAAAAACAACATATATATATTATGTTTCCTTAAATTAAATGCAAACCATACAGCTGTACACCGAGGTCCTTGTCGGGATGACACCACTGATGTCATGTCTGGATGAGACCATACAGCTGTCCAGGCCCAATTTGGGGCCGAATTTGGACCCCATCCCAATCCAAAATATCCTCATATAATTATGATATTGGTATTGGTCATCTGTTGGTTATACCTGAAGGTATTGGTGGTCTAGAAATATCTTGTGTGTCTATATCGTCCCATAGTTTCAACTGATTCTTTCGAAACTGACAGGATGCTTACTATTCAGTGATGTTAAGATGTGCATACAGATTCGGCATAAAAATCGACGTTACTGGAGTTATGACCCTTTTTACTTAAAATTTTACGTTTTCCGAGGATTATTTTCATTGGGTGGATCCGTGTCCCATGGACACATTTCTAGCTTAATTCAGTTTCAATCTCTACCTTAGTTCTGTCCTCCAGTCAGTCTTCTGAAGTTTGCTTTCTTTCATTGTTTGGTCCCCGAGTGTTTGTTTTGGCATTCTTCTATATAAAAATGAACAATCGTTCCTTTGTCATGTTTAAGGTCTAAGTATCTGCACAAACTAAAAGATATATTTCATAATTGTTAAGAATAAATGTATATACACTTGTAAATTAATTTGCCCAGTCCTCCCTGTACTATCAGATTGTCAAGATCTCGACTCTGACCTAGTAGCAAAAAGCATGGGCATCTTCACTCAAAAACTTTTTATACTCCCACTTTCACAAAGTAAGGAAAGGAATCATTATTGTCCATAACATCCCGTCGCATCGCGTCGCGTCACATAACACATTTTTGTCCCGTCTTTTTGCGTAAAATGCCATCGCATAACACATTTTTATTACTTGAATTCTTCAAACAGTTTTAAATGGGATGTTCCCAAATTTCATATACAGGTAACAACTGATGACCTTAAGTTCCTCTACATCAACCATTGTTGATTGCCTAATTTCTTACAAAATGATGGCCCTTTGTTTGAATTAGAGTTTAAGCAGAGGTATTCATCACCTTCAGTGATAGATCTAGTTTATAGATCTGACCTAAAAAAACAGCTTATAGGTTAGCGTAAACCGGGCGGGCAGGCGGCTGCGGCATGTGGGCACCAAATTATTTTTTTTCTATATATCTCAGCATGACCATATCCGATCTTCATGAAACTTTAACAACACCTAACTCTCATCAAGCACTGGGGGCGTCAGTGGCCAAGTGGTTAGAGTCTCTGACTTGCAATCACTTGCCCCTCACCGCTGTAGGTTCGATCCCTCAGGGGCCTAGGAATCTTTATGTGAGGAAGCTATCCAGCTGGCTTGCGGAACGTCGGTGGTTCTACCCAGGTGCCCGCCCGTGCACAAAAATTGGCCGGAGGGGCACCTGGTGTCTTCCTCCACCAGTGGAAGCTGGAAAGTCGCCATATGACCTTAGCTGTTGGTGCGACTATAAAGTCCAATTCAATCAATCATCAAGCACTGACCATACCCTGAAAACTAGGTCACTGTGACCGACTTTCTCCAAAATATGCCTTTTTCTCAGCATTACCATGTCCAATCTTCATCAAACTTTAACAACACCTTCTTCTCATCAAGCACTGACCATATCCTAAAAACTAGGTCACTGTGACCTACTTTCACAAAAATATCCATTTGTTTAAGTTTGGGCAGGGCGAATTAAGTTTTTGTTATATCTCATCATTACCATGTCCGATCTTCATCAAATTTTAACAGCACCTTCCTCTAATCATGCACTGACCATACCCTGAAAACTAGATCTGTGAGTTGATAACAACTCTAGTCCCACTACAAATGGATAACAACTCTAGTCCCACTATAAGTGGATAATAACTAGTCCCACTATAAGTGGATAATAACTATAACTAGTCCCACTATAAGTGGATAATAACTAGTCCCAGTATAAGGGGATAATAACTAGTCCCACTATAAGTGGTTAACAACTAGTCCCACTATAAGTGGATAATAACGCGAGTTCCACAACTAGTCAATAACAACTCAAAACCCACTGTGAGTTGATAACAACTCAAAACAACCCTCTTCTCGAATGCAGTGTTCATTTAGAGAACTTTACTGGCTTGTAATGCATAGTTTTAAAGAACCATGCATTGATAGATTTTATCCTACTGTTGTCTTAAAAACAAATATAAAATCTTTACAAATATTAAACCATGCTAAACCACTGCAGCCTTCCTCCTTATCTTGCACTTCTTCTCTAATCTGAGCCCAGTTTGGTTCTCGGGGTCCCATTCGGTTACGAGGCAAAGAATAGGGCCACTGCAGATCCCGTTGGAGGGGAAGGCAGAGGGGTAGAACCCCCCACCCTCCCCACCCAAATTCATGTTCATTTTATCATTATTTGTTCATGCTCATTAAAGGTCTTCATCATGACCCCTGCATTGTTTCAGGTGCCATCTCGCTCATATCACTAGAGCAGTGGCAGAAAAATGTTCATGCTCATTAAAGGTCTTCATCATGACCCCTGCATTGTTTCAGGTGCCATCTCGCTCATATCACTAGAGCAGTGGCAGAAAAACTATAACGTGGCTCCAGCGTAAATGGAGCGTCTATAATAGAACTTGCAGCAACTCTGCAGTTCAGGGTGAGAAGGTTCTAGACCCGTTCTCCATATTTTATCTCGATGTACATGGAGGATGAGCCTGGCATGTTCATTCCTGTTAGGCGCCATATAACTGTTCATGTGTTATATAACCTCAATTCAATTCAATTCTCTAATCTGAAACGTATAAATACGATACCACATCATATCTAAGACAAGAATGATGTAAGCAAACTCCAATTTTATTACTTTACAGTCTACTTCTAACTACGACAAGGGGCATGCCCTCCAACACAGTCAGTCTGAATTGGTTCTTATAATACCTCATCTGGCAATCAAGGCTGACTTCTTCAAAGTTAAGTTTGAGTGATAAACAGACTTTCTTTGTTATATTGGGTGGTTATGACATGGAAATGGGTGATCTAAATATTGGGACAATGAAAATCACATGCTGCCAAATAATGACTTTAAACTGTCACAAACTGATGAATATCCTGGGACACAAATACTATTGGTGTGTTGTGTACACCTTGTACACCGGGACACAAATACTATTGGTGTGTTGTGTACACCTTGTACACCGGGACACAAATACTATTGGTGTGTTTTGTACACCGGGACACAAATACTATAGGTGTGTTGTGTACACCTTGTACACCGGGACACAAATACTATTGGTGTGTTGTGTACACCTTGTACACCGGGACACAAATACTATTGGTGTGTAGTGTACACCTTGTACAATGAACACATGCATGAAGTTCCAATCTGTTCTATCAAATAGTTGAGCAAATGGCATTTTTGTCACAATTTGGTCCACCAGTGATCATAATTGTTTTAGGCCATGGATAAAATCATGGGAAGTGCTCTGCATAACAGTAAATTCTTGCTTCTGATGTTATACCCTTTTGAATTTTTACCCCTTAGGGTGTTCATTTTCTGTTTTTGTGGTGTTCGCTCAATGACTGAAAATTATGATCCAATCTTGATGAAACTTGTGGATAGGTGGATATCCAGCCACATTGCGCATATCATGCTCGAGTTATGACCCTTGGATTGTTGAAACCATACCATAAGTGTTACAATTTAGATGATAAAATCAGCATGTGATCTGCTTCATATATTTTTGATGGGAATATGTTGTCATTTTTGGCACTCTTGTTCAGTTATTGCCAAAGGATCCTTCATAGATGGAAAAGATGGAACTTCCAGATCTTGGTGGCCAACCATATGCTTCTAAACCAGATGTCTAAACCCCAGATATTGCGTTGACAGGCCCTGTCAATAACAATTCTATCCTGTGTGTTTCTGTAATTCATTGTGATCAAGATATAGATGGTTTGATATCAAAGTTTGCTATTGTGGAAATGTATCAATTTATTCCAGCACCTCTCCAATTTGGCAGAACCATTGAATATGGCACTGTTGATAATTAATTTGACTAACTTTATAGTGATCCCATATTTTATACTTCTATAGAAGGATCCCTATAAAAGTATAAAGAGTGAGGTCACTCTGAAGCAGATCAAATTGTGTGTCAGAAGTACCACACTCAATTGTTATGACAATTTGGAATGAGATGTGCCAGAATAAGGACAGAACTTCAATAATAGCAAGCAGAAATATTTAACCACCTATGGTTAACTGGGACAGAGCCCTTGGGTTATAACTTGGAAACTCGTGAAATCGTGAATTTGCGATGACGCACCATAGACTGAATTCATAGGAAGCATCCTTGTGTGGTCCTCTCAGATTTTACAAATCAACAAATACAGCCGTTAACTGAAAATAATAAAATCTTTTAAACAATTTCTCATTAACTGTTTGGTAGAATTTGACGAAACTTTACAGGTAGCATTCTCACATGTTTTCTCCGAGATTATACAAATCATCTTGATCCATCAACAAATATGGCCTCCATTACTACAGATAAAAAATTGTTCAAACAATTTCTTCTCATGAACTTCTAGGTAGAATTTGACGAATCTTCACAGGAAGCATTTAATAAGTGGTCCTCCTCTCAGATTAATACAAATCTTCCCGATCCATCAAACACATACAGTCATCATTGCTAATAATTGAAAAATGTATAAACAATTTCTTCTCAAGAACTGCTGGGAAGAATTTGATCAAAAAAATACACAGGAAGCATCCTTACATGGTCCTCTTTCAAATTTATACAAATCATCCCTTGACACACCAGTTTGAAGTGGATCCTGAGCATGATGGCCCCTGGTGGTTACAGTGGATCACTGAGGCCATATCACCCGACCGTGGCATGATGGCTCCTGGTGGTTACTGTGGATCACTGAGGCCATATGGATTTACCGCCATAACCCGACCATGGCATGATGGCCCCTGGTGGTTACAGTGGATCACTGAGGCCATATGGATTTACCGCCATCACTCGACCGTGGCACTGGGTTCCCTGTGACGAATTCGGTACGTCACTACGTCACAAATTGTGACTTGTGTTGAGTTTTCCTGTACCTTTTCAGTGGAAAAGTTGAGACCTCTTATTTTTGTACATCAGGGTCATTCTTTTTCATTCAAAGTTCTCGTCAAAAACAAAAGAAACTAGAAACTAGAATTTTAACTAAAGGTGATAAATACCCCAGCATCTAAAGGTGATAAATACCCCAGCATTGGTGTTTTGTCAGAATAGATATTACTACTTAAACGTGGAAATACGCCATAGTTTAATACATATGGTATCTAAATGGCAACTATAGATTCACTTCTGTGTCTGTTTATTTAAAATCAAAAGTTCTCCTGTTCAAATATTCTGGAAGGCTCGGGATACTTTGTATTGTTTTCTTGTTACTTTTCCTCCCATGAGTACCTTCTCTTTTATAATGTTATGGCCTCTACATAAGACATAACCATTGGAAGTCAACTTGTTTCTGAGCTGCTGATTCAGAAGGGCAATATTTATACTTCACTGGAATAGCCTAGATTGCTTTAATATTATTTCCAAAATACAGAACCTGTAGATTGACTCACCCGTTGAAAGAGGATCCAAGATGGTGTCCTCAGTTGAGGGCAGTGGGTCAGTGGGGCCACACTCGTTCACTGCCATCACCCTGAAGTGGTATGGCACCCCTGCTTCCAGTTGGATGAAACACACTGCCACCTGTGTGGTTCTCTCCTGTAGTTACAAAATTAATCTTTTTTGAGACGTCTTTTTTTGTAAATCTGAGGGTCATTCTGTTTCTGCTACAGATTCTATTTCACCTATCAAAAGAGGTAGAATTATGATAAAATGTGGCTTAAAATTAAATTTTATATGCCCGTCATACGTATTATGTTGTGACGTTGTCCATTTGTCCGTTAAGTTTTGCCATGTCCGCTCTCTAACTCACAAACAAATATTATCCAATCATTATGAAATTAGGAAATAATGTTTGTGTATAATATCTCAGTCAAGTTCAAAAACAAGCCCAATCACCCTGGTAACAACGGAGTTACGGCCCTTTAATTATTGAAAATTGAAAATTTTAACGATGTCTGCTCAATAACTTGAGTATTTCTTGTTTAGTCTTTATGAAATTTTCGAATAATGTTTATGGGCATAATATCTAGGTCTAGAACCAGCCAGATCGTCTTAATAACTTGAATATTTGTTATTCAATCTTTAGGAATCTTTGGAATAATGTTTATTGGCATCATACCTAGGTCAAGTACAGAAACCAGCCCAATCACTCTGGTAACAACAGAGTCATGGCCCTTTAATTATTGAAAACTGACAGTTTTAACGATGTCTGCTCCCTAACTGAAACAAATATTATCCAATCCTTATGAAACTTGGAAATAATGTTAAGGGGCATAATATCTCGGTCAAGTTCGAAAACCAGCCCAATCGCCCCAGAAACAATGGAGTTATGACCCTTTACTTATTGAAAATCGCCCCGGTAACAACTGAGTTATGTCCTTTAATTATTGAAAATTGACTATTTAACGATGTCTGCTCAATAACTAGAGTATTTTTTGTTTAGTCTTTATGAAATTTTCGAATAATGTTTATGGGCATATTATCTAGGTCTACAACCAGCCAGATCGTCTTGGTAACAACGGAGTTATCGCCCTTTAATTATTGAAAATTGACAATTTTAACGATGTCTGCTCAGTAACTCAATATTTGTTTTTCAATCAATGAAACTCGTTCAGACCAGTCAATGGAGTTTGTATTATGTTGTGGCATTGTCCGTCCATCCATCTGTCTGTCCTTGCATTAACTTTTGCGATGTCCGCTATCACAGTTACAAATGATCCACTTTCAATGGGTGTATTTTGTGTCCATTGGACACTCTTGTTCATCAGTCCTTTTCAGTGGAAAAGTTGCGACTTCTTATTTTTGTACATCTGGGTCATGCGTTATTGGTCTACTCTTGGGCAATTCCTAAAATATGACTTACAAAACATCTACAGCATATTGGGGGCACAATACAACACTGTTATATCTTCTTCTTTATGTCTATGTTGTTACAACAGTGTTGCATTCAACTCTCGGTAAACTAGAACTATCACTGAAGGTGATGAATAACCCTGCTTTTTTAGCTTGACTATTTGAGGAATAAGAGAGCTTTTAAATGTAATCACCCGAGCATTGGCGAAAGTCCACTGACATCATCAGCTGCATACGGTACATCAGAGTGAATATTTCAGTCCTTTAAAACAAGGCCTTCTCTCCAGGTGGCAAATCTGTAGTGGTGATTATATATACAAAGGCTTCCAACATACCTCCTCTTTCTTTAACCATAATGGAGCTGGCTTGGCCCACGTAGCACTTAAGACTGAGGGACAAGGGTTTAAGCCTCAATGAGTTTTAAACAATGTATTCTTGGGCAAGATACTTTCTCTTAGCTTCATCCTTCAGACGGGGGACTT
This sequence comes from Cyrtodaria siliqua, assembly GCA_037043455.1. Classification (NCBI taxonomy): domain Eukaryota; kingdom Metazoa; phylum Mollusca; class Bivalvia; order Adapedonta; family Hiatellidae; genus Cyrtodaria; species Cyrtodaria siliqua. Next base: position 25,291 of record JAWPHD010007494.1, on the reverse strand, counting down.
AAACTGGGCGCTCCGTCTATCAGACGGAGACGTAAACTGGGCGCTCCTATGTATATATGAGTCTGTCCTCCGAACATTTTAAAGAACTAGAATCTAATTGTTAGTAAGAGTAGGGAAGGTTCCTGGATTTCTAAATATCCTTTCCCTCTTGCTGGGGCAGCTTTTTTCTTTATTATTTTTTTGTAGTATTCGCTTTGTGCTGTCAGGATTAATTTACAGGGCAGAAAACACCTTTGACCTGCATGCAAAATAGACAATACGTCCAGCCAAGTTCCTGGTGTGGATGGAATATGAGCATAAAGTTGCGCCTCATCAGACCTGCCTTGGATTTAATCAGACACTCTGGAAAGTTTGAAACATTTTTATACGCCCGTCATAAGACTGGACGTATTATGTCGTGGCAATTTCCGTCCGTTAAGTTTTGCGATGTCCGCTCCGTAACTCAAACAAATATTATCCAATCATTATGAAACTTGGAAATAATGTTTATGGGCATAATATCTCGGTTAAGTTCGAAAACCAGCCCAGTGGCCCGATAACAAATGAGTTGTGTATATCGATGTCTGCTCCCTAACTTGAACAAATATTATCCAATCATTATGAAACTTGGAAATAATGTTTATGGGCATAATATCTCAGTCAAGTTTGAAAACCAGGATGTAAAAGTTATGAATTGTGATACATAGTGTTGAACATACAGATACATCGACACACTGGCATACTTACAGGATGTTGCATTCTGTCTGATCTTGACACTAGATTAGCTGAATCAGGGATCTCATGCTGGGGCAACTGTACAGAAGGGGCATCATCATCATCATCATCATCAGCAGCAGCAAAATTACAAGCATTAGTGCTCAACAGCCACAAGTGTACATTACTGTGGCCTCATGGTGAACTTGTTCACCCACACACAAAAAGATGACACATCTGGAAAGTACATTATAGTGAGAAAGAACATACACAGATACATAGACACACTGGCATACTTACTTGATGTTGCATGTCTGGTCTGGACTGGACTGGATTGGCAGTAGTAGGTAGATTGGCAGAAGGGGCATCATCATAATCATCAGCAGCAGCATGCTGCAAACAACCGCACAAAACAGGATCAATACTGAAGCATTATTAGATCAGGGCACAAATTTAAGCTGACAGTCAGTCTGGCTGTTTTACTGGCATTTTGACAGTCATTTTTTCAAAAATGTCAGTAAACTTTTGAAGCACTGTTAATATTATGCAAATGTTTAACAGCCTTCTAGTTTAGAATATTGCTAAAAAGTAAAACTATTTAGGCATAATATAGTTTATAGGCATAAATGACCTGTCAAAATGATAAGACAAGAAATCTGTGGATTCACATGTCTCGCCTAACGGGGTCTGGACTTAAAAATAACAGATCTGTGGCTGAAAAGTCCTGGGAGTATATAAGCTCAGTTTTCTGTCATATGTCGATGACTTCCTGGGTTACCTAAGAACCATTACTAAGCAATGCAGATAAATTGTCTTGCTCAGGGACACAATGCATACGGCAATGGCGGGAGGAGTCGAACCCAAGACTTTTGGATCATGGGTCCAACGCTCTATCACTAGACCACAGTGCTCCACATTGAGCTTGACTTCTCCAAAATGCATTTAATTTAGCTGTTGGGTGTTGTTAACCAAATCAAACAGATTGAAGAATTAGAAAGAATAAGGACAAGCAGAAACAGAACAGTAGTATTAATAATAATAATACAAACAATAATATAAGTAATAATAATAGTAATAGTAATAATAATAAAATATTAATTAATTATAATATAGTAAAATAATAATAGTAATAATAATATTATAATTAATAATAATAATAGTAAAAAAATAATAGTAATAATAGTAATAATAATAATAATAATATAATAATAATTAATAATGATAATAGTCACATAATAATAGTAATAATAATAGTAATAATAATATAATAATTAATCATAAAAAATAATAGTACAAATAATAATAATAATAATAATAGTAATAATAACAAGAGGTCAATGACCTTGAAGCTCTACTGATCAATTTTGATTTCAGGAAGTAGTCGCTACAAAATTGTTTTTTGAAAATTTATTTTTAGCCGTGGCGGCCATCTTGAATTTCCGGCCGACCTGAAATGTTGCTAGGATCAATTAGACATCAAAAGCAACATTCGGTCAACAAAATCCATCAAGTAGTTTTAGAGGAGTAGTCGCTACAAGTTTTCATTATATAACTCTATGTAAACAAAGATGGCCGCTGGCAGCCATGTTTAACGTCAAGTCAAAACGATTTTTGACAAGGACCAACATCATGTCATGCTGATCATTTTAGAAAAAGTCTCATCAATATCACTTATAGTTTTCAAGAAGTAGTCGCTACAAACTTGTATTTTGAAAATTTAATTTTAGATTTGGTGGCCATCTTGGATTTCACATCAACATGAATTTTTGCTAGGATCAACTAGACATCATGGGCAACATTCCCTGTAATGTTTCATGAAAATCCATTCAGTAGTTTCAGAGGAGTAGTCGCTACAAAAAAAGTTTACGGATGGACGGACGGACGATGGACGCCGCACCACGGCATAAGCTCTGCTGATCTCTGATCAGTCGAGCTAAAAATAATAATAATAGTAATGGTAATAATAGTAATAATAATAATATAATAATTAATAATAATAATTAATAATCATAATAATATAATAATTCATAATAATAGTAATAATAATAATAATAATAATACAATAATTAATAATAATAATAAAGAATGTATTATTCATATCTACTGAAATGAGGGATAATACCGTTACTTCAAAAAAATCTAAACGCATGAAGTCAATTTCAACATCCGCTATGTAGTCCGTCCTGTTGTGTTTTGTCACAGAAACATTACTGTGTTGAGTGATGTTGGCAGTAATACAAGCTCCTTTTGCCCAACCTAACCTTAAATTGTCAATCTCTCATTTGTGTTCGCCTCATGTAAACTCGCTGTCTGTAATTGACACTTTCTACAAACCTGTTCTTCCAGATTTTCCTTATTTCAGTTGTTCCAAAATTCATTCAAAACAAGTATTGGTCCTTAATAAAGTCGAAAGGAGCAAAACAAGATGTATACTTGATTGAAGCAAACATGAGTCTAGCGATGTACCGATTAATTGATTGTAACCGATCGTCAGTTACTTAGGCATTCGATTATTATGATCGATTTTGAAAGTCTGTAATTTATCATCGGTTAAATGGAAAAAATCACTTAAATAGTGTTGCCTTTGTAGCATGGCAGACACTTTGGTATCACTTGTCCGTCGTCTGTCGTCCCTGTGTAGTTGTCCGGGTAGAATACAACACCACTGCAATCTCACAAACACACTGTCAGATGCAGAGGGGTATAACCCCCCCACCCACCCACCGGTCGCTTTAGTAATTTCAGCAACAAGACGACTTTTAAGCCATTATATATATGTTGATTTAGAACAAGAAAGCTGCGTATCGTGTAAAAATCTTTGCAACACTCAACATAAAGTCATGATAATGCCCTAAAGTGCCATGCTAGGTAATTTTTCGAGTCTATTTGTAAGAGCAACATTTTATTCAATTACATGCAAAGAGGTTTAAAGTAAAAATGATGCATGTACTGCATAAATAAGCCAAGGTCATTTCAATGTTTTCAATGTTTTTTCCATTTAAAATGCAGATGGCACGCGCCCTCCCTCCCTCCTTCCCACCCCACCCACCACCAACCACCCCCCAACCCACCCCATCCCATCCCACCCCGTCCCCCCAACCCACCCAACCACCCACCCACCCGCCCCACCCCACCGCAAAACCACCCACCCACCCCACCCCATCCCACCCCATCCCCCTAACCCACCCAACCCCACCCACCACACCCCACCACACCTCATCCCATCCCATCCACATCCCCCTATCCCTCTGTTATGTGCATTTTAAAAGGAAAAAATATTGAAACCTCCTTACATCCCTTCCTCCCTAAATATAATAGGGAAATCTCAGATACTTCTGTACACTTTCTCCCTCTGTCTTGTCTTCAACCTTCAAAGTGCAATTAATTTGACTGTTGGAGGGTTGTTTACCCAATAAAATAGATACAAGTATTGGCAGATGAATCCGAAGAAGAATATATTCAATAATGAGACAGTATTTCAATATAAAAAATCCAGACTAAAGCATTAAATTATTTGTCATGGCACTTAATCAGAGCATTATCATGACTATGTTGAATTAGCAAACAATATTTTGTCCTGCTACTTCACTTTAGGCCAAAAAGAAAAAATATGTGTGTTTCCTATTGCATGCTGTAAAAAAATAGGGTAGGTTGGTAGGCATTTTCTTCTTTTTTTCTTTGCCTTTTTTTATTGCGAGATTCTATTTATCACATCAAACCCTGGTACAAGTTGATAATACAAGGTGAAAGTTTCTCTGTGATGTTGTTATTTAAGATATAAGAAATCCCCAGTTAAATTATACGTTCCTGTTACAAATAATAAGACACTTTAAACTGGAAGACCAGTGTTTGACATGCATTTTACTACATAGTTTAATAGTTTTAATAACTTCGCATTGTTTACCTGAAAGAAAAAATCAGAAAAAATCTGAAGTGTCCTATAATGACATTCCAGGCAAATCGTATGGTGTGAAGTACCTAAATATTTTACACTGCTGTGTAATGTGTAATTTGGTAATAAATTGCATGGTTATACCACCAGTGCCCAGTGGATTAAAGAAAATATAAATTATGTTTCACTTCCATGCTGTACATCAGATTTTTTTTCCGTTTTGGCATAGAAAGTTTTATGGTGCCCCTTAAAATCAGGGTGTCGGGCAAGCGGAAACACACCTATGTTTCTTTTTGGCCATATTTTTTATAATTAGTCAACATATGAGGCTTAAAAGTCATCAGATTTAAAGAAGAAAAATTGGCAAGATAAAGGTCCTTCATATTTTTGAAGCACCAGTTTAATTATCACAAACTACTAATTCAAATAAAATAATAGGTTTTCAGTAGCTTTGTTTCTGCCAATACCAGACTTATTCCTGCAAAAGAACATACCGATAGGGGACTGAAAATGCCCTACAATGTACTGTATATTTAAATCACCCCTGGCTGCATTAAATATACTTCCCTTTTCTGTCTGCTTTGTGTCCTATCATATTGACCCAGTGGATATACCATGGTAGACTTTAATAAGGAGGTCAAGAGTTTCAGCCTTCACTGGGTTCCTTTGGGTTTCTTTGGTGTATATGGATGTTAACCATAGTTACAGTCTTACATATCAGAGTCTATCTTCCAAAAATGTTAAACAGCAATATTGAAGATCTATTCCATAGTTAGTTTAGGGCATGGTTCCCAGTTTCCCGTGTATTCTTCCCCTGTCTCTAGGGGCAACTCTAAATAACCTAATCTATTGTGCTGAAGAGCGGTTAAAAGTACTATGTTAAAAGTACTAGTTTTTGACTGTCACACTTTCTAGTATTGTGGATTAATCATTTAGTAGCAAGACTGGCTCAGGCCCATTTATTCTCCCCATCAGATGATGTACGATTGGTCGAGGAGGACTATCCTCTCTATGTACACCTAATTACAACAAATCTTATAAAAACAAATGGAATACAACAAATTAAATAATATTCTCTTCCAGCAATCGCACACACCACTCTCATACTATTTTACTATAGATAACTGCTCATACTCTGGTTAATAAAACACACACCACTCTCGTACTATTTTACTATAGATTACTGCTCATACTCTGGTTAATAAAACACACACCACTCTCATACTATTTTACTCTAGATTACTGCTCGTACTCTGGTTAATAAAACACACACCACTCTCGTACTATTTTACTATAGATTACTGCTCGTACTCTGGTTAATAAAACACACACCACTCTCTTACTATTTTACTATAGATTACTGCTCGTACTCTGGTTAATAAAACACACACCACTCTCGTACTTTTTTACTATAGATTACTGCTCATACTCTGGTTAATAAAACACACACCACTCTCAAACTATTTTACCATAGATTACTGCTCATACTCTGGTTAATAAAATACACACCACTCTCATAATATTTTACCATAGATTACTGCTCATACTCTGGTTAATAAAACAAATATTAAAGTTGCAATATTATGTTCAAAATAACACCAAGTGCAAGTTTAGTAGTTTGAAGCAGTTGCTGCTGGTAAAACCCAGCGAAATTTGCTGATTGAAATTGCCCCATGGGCGCAACCATGTTTAATCCCACTGACGAGAGTTCAGGCGAGATATTAGTGTGCGCATGCGTCGGATAATCTGTGAAGCGAGGAGGCTCCGCCCCCCAATTCCACTACAGGAGTGGAAATTCCTGTGTTCGAAGACAAAGAAAACACGTTTTCCTAATAGTTTTTGTAAATTTCGCTGCTCGATTGGAACTCCAGGCGTCGTTTCCGACTGCACAACCTGAAAAGATCCATCGTTTATAACAATGTACTGCGTTTGATCGGTAGATACAGCAGCATTGTCTGAAACAGAATCGCTATTCCCTGGAACCGTGTCCGCCATTACGGCCCGTCCGGTTCCAAAACTGAACAAAAATCCTTTGTAAATTAAATTAATCCTTGTCCATCTATTTTTCACTTTAAGGGGCTGGCGTGGCGCAGTCGGTAGCGCGGCGGATTTGTAACCGGAGGCCCTGGGTTCAATCCTCCGTGGTGCCACTGAGTTCCGTCGGTGTGTTCTTGGGCAAGACACTTTACCTTAGCCTCGTCCGTCGGATGGGGACGTAAACCGGGCGGTCCCGTGTATCGGTCTATCTTCCGAGCACGTTAAAGAACCATAGGAATCTATTCGATAATAAGAGTAGGGCAGGTTCCCGGATTCCTATGTATCCTTCCCCTCTCTCTGGGGCGGCTCTAAATAACCTATACTGTGTTGATGAGCCGTTAAACAACATTCATTTCAATTCAATTTTTCACTTTAGTCCATTTTTATAACACCAGTGTTAAGATGTCTTACAAATGGATTAGAATCATTAAATTCTTCCTATGACCGTTTTTATTTTAATTTTTTAACACCGATAAAAGAAGTCTATACACGTAGAAACCTGGTTCTGAAGTATTTTGTCACGTGACCGCCCTCGCTCACTCATGGGATTCTTAGTAGTAGATAAGGATAACAAAATTAAAAATAAACACAAAATAAAAAAACTTGCACTTTAATGGCGTTAAGCGTATTTCCCTATTTGGCTGTGTGGTTTTCATAAAGAAATTAGTTTTATGCATGTGAAAAAAGGGCTTAAAAACAAAACACATTCGGGGAAATCACGTGCTAAATGCATATGCGCAGTAAAATTCTCTTTTAGAGTTTCTGATCCTTTACGTCAGACCATTGAATCAGTATTACATGCCAAAAAAACTGATACTGTGTGCTAAAAGGTTTAATTAGGGAGACAACGACGACACACCTTTCAGTTTAAATTTACAGACCGTTATTTGGCCTTAAATTATGAATGTCAGAGTCAAGCAAATTACATCTCATGAGCATTAAAATTGAAGATATTACTTTTTTAACAAAGGTATTCTTAGCCGTTCTTTTTGAGAGAAAAAAATCGACTTATAGATTGTCGTAAGCCGGGCAGGTGGGCGGCGGGCGGCCACATTTTGTATTTTCTATATATTTCAGCATTACCATGTCCGATCTTCATCAAACTTAAACAACAGCTAGCACCTTTCTCTCATCCAGCACTGACCATTTGTTTCGGCGGGGTGGGGGAGGGGGGGGGGGGGGGGGAGGGGGGGGTGGAAATATACTTTTTTTTTATATTCAGCATTACCATGTCCGATCTTCATCAACCTTTAACAGCACCTTCCTCTTATCAAACACTGACCTTACCCTGAAAACTAGGTCACTGTGACCTACTTTCTCCAAAATGTGCGTTACGTTAACCTTTTTGTTTGTCTCGGAGGGGGGAAAATAAACTTTTTGTTATATCTGAGATTACCATGTCCGATCTTCATCAAACTTTAATAGCACCTTCCTCTCATCAAGCACTGACCTTAGCCTGAAAACTAGGTCACTGTGACCTGCTTTCTCCAAAATATGTGCTATAACATTAAAACATCCTCCCACTCCCAAACAAATCTATTTAGAGAAGCTCTATTAAATAGTTTCACCCAACACACATACACTTATCTTTCACATTTGGAAAATCTGCTTTAACGCCACCAGGCGTTTATCTCTTGTTTTTCTCCTTCAAATGCAGTTGAAATATGTTCAATAAATAAGAAAGTTGAGTTTTCATCACTATTAAATTGAAGATGATAACTATAACATTCAACTTAGAAGACGGGCCCAAATCTAAATCGGTCTATATTTACTAACAGCCATGCAACACTTAATGTTACCGAGAATAGAAACCATGTAAACAGATTATTTATGTGAATGGGATAAGGTTCTCTACTGGCAATTTTTTATGAGAAAACATAATGCCAATATAAATATGCCAATATCTGGTACATAACGAGCACCCAATGAACGACTGTAGTAGCCTTTGTGTCCATTGTAAAGCCAGATCGGCCTGCGAGTTACAATGTCTGGCTGCCAATCAGTCATTTTCCCCAGAACACCCCCTTTGTCACATAAATGGATGGGCGTAATTCAAAGAAAGAACAGTCCTTTATGTTTTTAGAAAAACTGAGCCGAAGGCTCAAGGTGATCTATTGGGATCACTCTTCGTCCGTCGTCCGTCGTCGTCCGTCGTCGTCCGTCGTTAACTTTTCTTCAAACAACTTCTCCTCAAAAACCGCTTGGCTAATTTTGACCAAACTTCAGGAGGATGATCCTTAGATGAATGATTTTTTAGAGCTGTTAAAATTAGGTCACAACATTCAAGATGGCCGCCATTACCATATATGGTTGAAACCATAAAAAATCTTCTTCTCCAGAACCGCCAGACAGATTTCAACAGTTTTTCTTTTAAAATGATCGCCAATGCCTAGACTATCAAGTTTGTTCAAATGAAGTTCCCGGAGTGTTCCCGGAGTGTTCCCGGAGTAAAAAGTGACTGTGCCCCGGGGGTCCAAAGTTGGTATATTGAGATTTTGCATGTTTTTCATCTAGACATATAGGAAAAAACTTTAAAAAATCTTCTTCTCTGAAACCACAAGGCACAGAGTGCTCATGTATTACATGTAGCATCTGCTTATGGTCCTCTACTAAGTTTGTTCAAATGATGACCCTGGGGTCAAATTTGTCCCCGCTCCGGGGATCACAGTTTTACATAAAATATATAGGAAAAAAATTAAAAAATCTTCTTCTCTGAAACTACAAGAGCCAGAGGTTTGATATTTTGCATTTACTATAAGCTTATGGTCCTTTACCAAGTTTATTCAAATGGTGATCCTCGGGTCACATTTGACCCTGCCCCAAGGGTCACATGTTTTACATAGACATTTATAGGGAAAAACTTAAAAAATCTTCTTCTCTGAAACTGCAAGAGCCAGAGGTTTAATATTTTGCGTTTGCTATAAGCATATGGTCCTTTACCAATTTTTTCAAATGGTGACCCTGGTGTCAATTTTGGCCCCGCCCCGGGGGTCACAGTTTTACATAGACTTATATAGGAAAAAAATAAATCTTCTCCTCTGAAACTACAAGAGCCAGAGGTTTAATAGTTTGCATTTACTATCAGATTATAGTCCTTAACCAAGTTTATTGCAATGGTGACCCTGGGGTCACATTTGGCCCTGCCCCTGGGGTCACAGTTTTACATAGACTTGTATAGGGAAAAACTTAAAAAATCTTCTTCTATGAAACTACAAGAGCCAGAGGTTTAATATTTTGCATTTACTATAAGATTATGGTCCTTTACCAAGTTTGTTCTAATGGTGATCCTGGGGTTACATTTGGCCCCGCCCCCAGGGGTCACAGGTTTTACATAAGACTTATATAGGAAAAAATTAAAAATCTTCTCTGAAACTACAAGAGCCAGAGGTTTAATATTTTGCATGTACTATAAATAGTATAAATAGGATTATGGTCCTTTACGAAGTTAGTTCAAATGTTGACCCTGGGGTCATATTTGGCCCTGCCCCGGCAGTCACAGTTTTACATAGACTTGTATATAAACATCTTCTTCTCTGAAACTGCAAGAGCCAGAGGTTTAATATTTTGCATTTACTATGCGCTTGTGGTCCTTTACCAAGTTCATTAAAATAGTGACCCTGGGGTCACATTTGGCTCTGCCCCAGGGGTCACATGTTTTATATAGACTTGTATAGGAAAAAAATTAAAAAATCTTCTTCTCTGAAACCACAAGGCACACGAACAGCTCTCATATATTACATGTAGCCCTGGGGTCACATTTGGCCATGCCCCAGAGGTTACACTCTAGCACCTTCATTTTGTCTTTGATCTTTACCAAACTTTGTCAGTGTCTTTATATCAATGTTGGTAAACAACAGAGGCCATATTTCTTGGACAATCTTAACCAAACTTGCACAGATTGTATATGATCATAAGATTTCGAAGAAGTTTGATAATGGAAAATTACTCAGGTGGTCGATATAGGGCCATCTTGGCCCTCTTGTTATAGCGGGTTAAGTGTTAACCATTGTCTTGGCAGTTATCTAATGATAGTCTCCTGACTATTGCCACATCAAGGTATTCTTATCATGGCTTCTGACCTGTCTGATACTTCTCTACTTAACCCTGTATCACTCAACTCCTCTCCTGCGTTGTCCATTATAAACTACTCAAAGTAGCACCAAGATTTCAATTCAACATGTTATGGAGGCTCACTGGTTTTACCAACAGCATAAAACTGAAAACAATTTTCTAATCTATTTTTGCATGTCACCCTACAAAATACAGTTTTGCCCGGTATTTGACCTCAACACCTCTCCTTCATTATTGATCACATAGCTTTTATACATTGGCATACATACCTCTGCTTCATTATCCTTGATACATATGTAAATAAGTAGCTCTCAACACCTCTGCTTCATTATCCTTGATACATATGTAAATAGGTAGCTCTCAACACTACTCCTTCATTATCCATCACAAATCCTTTATACACTGGCATACAAAAAGTAGAACCATTTATAAACTTGGATTCATATAATTCTGTATAATAAATATATATTTCACTTTAGTATAACTGTAGCTATACCCTGGCTAGGCTGTTGCTATTGGGGGAGACATGTTTTTCCCAAGCATTATGTCTCCCCCATACTGGGGAGACATATTGTTTTTAGCTTGGATGTTTGTCTGTCCGTCACTAGTCTTGTCCTCTACATATCTCGAACTGCTTGAGCGATTTTGAAATGACTTAGCACAAATGTTCACCATATCGAGACAACATGCAGAGTGTGACTTCCAGCCATGTCTGTTCAAGGTCAAGGTCACACTTAGAGGTTGAAGGTCATATGCACTGTATTTTGTGTCCTCTCCATATCTCTTGAAATGCTTGATGGATTTTGAAATAACTTGTTCACCATATAGAGACAACATGTAGAGCATAACTTCCAGCCATGTCTGTTCAAGGTCACTTAGAGGTCGAAGGTCATATGCACTATATTTCGTGTCCTTTCCATATCTCTTGAACCGCTTGAGGGATTTTAAAATAACTTGGCACAAATGTTCGCCATATTGAGACGACATGCAGAGCGTAACTGCCAGCCATGTCCGTTCAAGGTCAAGATCAAACTTAGAGGTTGAAGGTCATATGCACTGTATTTTGTGTCCTCCATATCTCTTGAAATGCTTGAGGGATTTTGAAATAACTTGGCACAAATCTTCACCATATTGAGACAACGTGCAGAGTACATCTTCCAACCACATCCGTTCAAGGTCAAGGTCACACTTAGAGGTCGAAGGTCATATACACTACATTTTGTGCCCTCTCCATATCTCTTGAACCGCTTGAAGGATTTTAAAATAACTTGGCACAAATGTTCACCATATTGAGACGACTTGCAGAGCATAACTGCCAGCAATGTCCATTCAAGGTCAAGGTCACACTTAGAGGTCGAAGGTCATATGCACTATATTTTGTGTCTGCTCCATATCTCTTGAACTGCTTGAGGGATTTTGAAATAACTTGACACAAATGTTCACCATATCGAGATGATGTGCAGAGCTTAACTTTCAGCTGGGTTGGTTCATAAATTGTCGAGGGAGACATATTTTTTGGTTACAAAAACAACCCCGTCTAGTTTATATTTAGTTACAAGAAGTTTGCATTCACTTCACTGTTGGCCACTAAAACACAGAACCAACACATTTTGAAATATTGTGCCAAAAACACAGCCAAACAAAATACATTTAAATGGTGGTGGTAAACTATGAACTAAATTTTTACTGAACTTTAAACAGGACATTTTTATCAGACAGATCTTCATATAATTAAATTTAAGGAACACTGGTTGTACATAAAGCATAATATTGAGCATAAGCAAATAACAGTTACTGTATAATTTTTATTCAGTGAAATGTATCCATGGAAACAACAATTAAGCATTATACTAAGTAAGTATTTAGTAATAGATACACCTTTTTGTAGACCACTAAAACAGATAACCAAAACAATTTGAAGTAATAAATTTGTTAATTACAAAGAAAAAAACAAGATTTTATTAGCTTACCTGAGCCAAAAAAGGCTTAAGTCCGTCATCCGTTCGTCCTTCCATTATCTGTTCATTTGTCCATCATCTGTTCATCTGTCCATCATCTGTTCATCTGTCCATCATCTGTTTGTCCGACCATCATCTGTTTGTCTGTCCATCATCTGTTTATCTGTCCGTCATCTGTTCGTCTGTCTAATTGTCAACAAGATGCCTGAAACCACATATTCAATTTTGACCAAACTTCACTTGGATGATCCCCTTAGGTCAATGTTTTCAAATTTGTTAAAATTAAGTCGGTGCGACATCCAAAATGGCAGTCATTACCTTAAAAGGTTAAAACCCTTAGTCTTCTCATGAACTGTTGAACAGATTTTTTACAGTTTTTCTTTATTAATGATTTCTGAGTTAAAAATGGCTGAGCCACGAGGGTCCGAAGTTTGTTCTCGAAATTTGCTTAACTGACGTTCCATGCTCAAGCTTAAAATTCAAGTATTTCTTATAGCTATATTTCTTTTAATGAGTTTTCCATTGAGAAAGTGCCTGGACAGCTGTAATATTTGCTTTTCTTTATTCATGTAAAGTTTCAAGTAATTGCAAACATTGCACATATATTTTATATTTAATGATGGATCAGATATCTGACAGGTGAGACAACCGAACCAACCAGTGCTCCATGATACTAGCCAAATGTTTACGGTTGCTATTAGAAATTAATTTTAAGCACCTTTGAAATGGAACATGCACACCAAAGCGTCAAAAATAGTCAAATTGAGTAACATATGCAAGTATACACAGACTTTCAAGCGGGCTTTATTTTTTTCTACTTTCTTGATTTGAGCCTATTTTTCACTATTTGTCTTAAAAATAACTATTATCCCTACTTTTTGAAAATCCTAAGAATGGAAAACTGTAAAAAAACAACAACACAAGCATATTCAGGGAATTATGGTCCACCCCCATGATAGGAACCGCCAATGTAAAAATCTGTCGATATGACAGGTAAAAACCTTGGCAAAAAATATTCTATTTTTAAAAAACAAAGGGCTATAAGTCCTTATAATATTGAAATCAGGCTGGTTATCAAACTTGACTATGATATTAATTGGCCTCAAATTTCATGAAGATTGGATTAAAATTATTGAGCAGAAAACGCAAGCACATCAATTTTCACAAAAATTCAAGGGCCATAATTCCAGTCTGACTGGTTATCGAAATTTGCCGACATATTATTATGCCTGTAAATATTGTCCAAAAGTTTCATCAAGAATGGATTAGAAATGTTTCAAATTATTGAGTGACATCTGAGAATTAACTTTCATACCCCATCCAACCCCTTCTCCAAGAAGCGAAAACGGGGTTGGCTGAGGTATGAAATAAAACCTTAATTTCAGATTAAAAAGCTTGCATGTTGTAAAATTAAAACATTTAATAGGTAATTTTAAACAGCTTATCACATTTTTTCAGTAAAAAGTGTTTTAAACGTGCTTTATTGTCTAAATATCCGTTATAAAATCCTGCTAATATAAGCTTTCCCATCGCTTAATGGAATTAAGGTGGGACCATGTAATGAACAGCAAAAATGTTCAATTTCAAATATCCAAGGTCTATAACTCTGGCATTATGGGTGTGATCTGGCTGATTATCAAACTTTGCCTAGATATTATTGGTTATGGCCCTAAACATTCTAAAGATCTATCAAGATGGAATTATAAACATAAAAATTATTGCTTCAAAAATCGAGAGCATTATACGTTCAGTCTGTCTAGTTAGCGATTATAACTGAGATATTATTGCCAAAAACATTGTCCTGAAGTTTCATCAAGATCGGATTATAAATATTAAAGTTATTGGTCCGAAACGAAAGTCGATTTTGAAAAATCCAAAGGCCATAACGCTAGCATAGGTGCGATCTGGCAGGTTATCGAACATGGACTAGATATTATGGCTATAAACATTCTTAAATCTTCATTTAGATCCGATGGTGAGTATTAAAGTAATTAGTCAGAAACAAAAGTTTGTTTTGAAAAATTCAAGGGCCATAAATATTGCCCTAAACACTGTCATCAAGATCGAAGTATAAATGTGAAAAGTTATTAGTCGAAAACGAGTCGAGTTTGAAAAGTCCAATGGCCATAACTCCATCAGTAAAGGTGCAATCTTGCTGATCATGGAACTTGGACTACATATTATGGCCATAAACATTGTCGTAAAGTTTCATTAAGATCGGATTATAACTATTGAAGTTATTGGTTTGAAACGAAAATCAATTTATAAAAATCCAAGGGCAATATCTCTGGCATTATAGGTGTCTGGTCATAGCTGTCCGTTTATCAAACTTATAGGTGCATTATAGGTGTCTGGTTATCACACTTTACCTAGATAATATGGCCAGAAACATTTTCCTAAAGATTATAAATTACAAAGTTATTGGTCGAAAGTGCAAAAAAATAGGGTAATATATTCAATGAAAATTAACCGCAGAATTTTCTGTCTTAGGTATTTTTCTTTGTTTATTTCTCTTGATGTTCACCACTTATTTCTGTCTTTGTGCTGTCGAGGTGGCCCAGTCGACTACGAATCGGTAGGTCTTTATCCCTAATATTTTGGTTTAACACTCCTGAAAAGAAACTGAAATAAAACTTTTTGTTGATTAGTATATTGGTCTAGTAATTTATGAGCAGGTCTCATTTTTACCCAACTTCTATAATGGTGGTCAAGTAAACTAAAAATGTTGATTTCTAGCTCTGGATTGTATTGGGGTCACTGCGGTCAAGGTCACTGTTACTAAAAATAGAAAATGTTTTTTCCTAACTTCTTTTAGGATTGAGGTATTGCAATGAAACTTGCTGGGTTGATAGATTATATGGAAACGAAGTTTGTGATTGCAATTGGGGTCACTCGGATAAAGCCCAAAGTTGCTTTAACTAAAAATAGAAAAATGGTTTCTGTTCATTAACTTTGGAGTGAGATATTGCAACAAAACTTGCTGTGTGGGTAGCTTATATCGAAAAGATAATTGGGATTGCATTTGGGGTTACTGGGGTTAAGGTGAAGGTCGCTGTTATTAAAAATAGAAAAATGGTTGCCGCTCTATAACTGGATGGTACGAGTGCGATATTGTAACAAAACTTGCATCAACAATGGGTGATTTAGAAGGACATAAGGTCATCAGTTGTTATGTATATATGAAGTTTGGGAACAACCATTTCAAAACTTTGTAAGGAATTCAAGTAATAAAAAATGTGTAATGCTATGGGATGGGACATGACATGACATGACAAAATGTGTTATGGGACGCGACGCAACAGCACATTACAGACAACATGATTCCTATATAGCCCCCACTTCACTTTGTGAAAGCGGCATTATAATAAACGTTTCTGCTCAGTAACTTCTGTCAGGAGAGAGAAATTGCTGTGTAGGTAGCTTATATGGAAAGGAAGCTTAGGATTGCATTTGGGGTCACTGGGGTCAAGGTGTCTTGTTACTAAAAAATAGAAAAATGTTAACCACTCAATAATTTCAGTTAGGAATGAGAAATTGGAAAGAACAGTAACTTGATGTGTAGGTATCTTACATGGAAAGGAAGCTTGGGATTGCATTTGAGATCACTGGGGTCAAGGTCAATGTTTCTAAAAATAAAAAAAATGGTTTCTGGCCAATAAAGAAATATAAAAAGATCGGGAAAGTAGCATTCAAGGAGGACAGTCAACCACAAAACACAGAAACAAACACGCAAACAGACAAACAAGAAGGCAAAAGTAATAATAAATGCAAACAACATCACAAACACAAAAGGGTTGACAATTATAGGGCTACCGCCTTGAATGGTCAGTGGCAAAGTAGGCAATAACTTCAGTTAGGAATGTGATATTGAAACAAATCTTGGTGTGTAGGTATCTGATATGAGAAGGAGGCTTGGGATTGCATAGGGGTCACTGGGTTCATGTCGAGGTCACTGTTTCTAAAAATAAAACAAATGGTTTATGAGCTATAGCTTTAGTTAGGTATGAGATATTGCAATGGCACCTGCTTTGCAGGTAGCTTATATGGAAAGGAAGCTTGGGTTTGCCTTTGCGGTCACTGAAACATGAAAAAGTAGGACACATATCTAAATGATACCCAAAACTAACAAGGCCAGCACAAGGTGTCTAACCAATATATATCTTGCAGTTTTTTAACAATAAATGTCTACGGTTATATAGGAGCATAAATATATATGAAAGAATGGTGGGGTAGACTTAGTCTTAGGGTAGGGGCTTACCCCAGTGAATGGTCATAACCAGTTTCAAAGCAATAACTTGGGCAGTATTGAAGCTATAAAGCTTCCATGCTTGGGCAGTATTGAAGCTATAAAGCTTCCATGCTTGTCTCAGTGAATGTTCATATCCGAGTTTCAAATCATACCTGAGTTTCAAAGCAATACCTTTGAAGGTATTGAGGACATAAACCTTGCCAAAAAACTTTAACAAAGTGTTGACGGCGGCACTGTAAGTTTGCCTTCATCGCCAGAAAAGTGATCCCTATGTCTTGCATTTTTCTGTGAAAGGTGAGACCATTAAAGCTTGGGTAGTGACCAAATAAGCGAAATATGAGTGTTTTTAGAATCTGTCTACCACTTTATATGACAGACTAAACTTATCCTTGCCTTAACCATAACCACGTTCCAAATCATAACCCTGTTACTCTAATCCTCACGGCCAACTGTACCCTAACCATATAACTTAACCAAAACGTAGACAGATTCTAAAATCTTAAGTCACAAAATGGCTTTCCTGGTAAAATGATCAGACTAAAATTCCCTTTCAGGTAGAGATATTGTTTTGAAACTGTATGTACATGCACTGTGGTAATCCCTGATCCTCCAATTAAGCCCCATCCCACCAGTGACCTTGACTTTAAAGAAAAAGAACAAAAGCAATTTTACAGGGTTAAGTTCTGGGTTGAATTATTTTTAATGTATATATATCTTCAATACCATCTTAGATTTTGCTATGAAACTAAGTCCTACCCTATGCTAAAGTCAAAATAATTTTACAGGGTTAAAGTTCTAAGCTGGATTGAATAGTAAATCCCGGGTAATGGTTTGGTGATCTCCGCTGATCCTTCCGTCCGACTACGTGTTTGATCTTTTGTTAACAAATGTGGTTAAATGTTTTTGTTTTTCCTCATTTATCAAAAATGAATTGTTGGAAAGCTTTGAAACTTGATGCACAGGTTCATTATTATTACTTTTAACCTAGAGACCCCAAGTCCAATAGAGTTTCTCCTCATACCTATGAAGGTTCACGGGTGTAGGTGTTAATTCTAAAGTTTTTATGTCCATATGAGGTTATAGTCACCTTGACCTTTGATCTACTGACCCAAAAAGCAATATGGTTCCTCCTCTCACCAAGTGCAATCTACCTATGCATATTTTGAGGTTTTGGTGACATTGGCCTTTGACCTATTGGCTCTAAACACAAGAGGCTTTTCACCAAGTGTACTGTACCTATAAAGTTTCATGAGTGTGGGTTTAAATTGTGCTTAAAGTTATTTGGTGGATTACATATTTCCATGTGCGGTCATGCCAACCTTGACCTTTGTTTGACCTAGGGACTCCCATAACCATAATAAGTCTCATATCTTCAAACTGGCACATAAAAGTGTTCAAATAAAAGCACACAGACCAACACTTAAAGCTACAGAGTCCCTATATCAATCTATTTCTTCTTTGAAGGCGTGTCTTTATTTGTAACTTCATGTTCACCAGCTCATGTCGAAATCGGGTATTTAAGCGAGCAAATATAGCGCAAGAAATCATTTACTGTATATACATCGACCAGTGCACATCGTACCTATACACAGGTAACAGTAATTTTTACAGAAAAAAATAGTTAGCTCCTTTCGGGGCTCGAACACGCGACATTCTGATTTCAAGTCCTGTGCTCTATCCACTGAACTACAACGCTACTTGAGAAAATAATATACTAACTACCATATATTATGAGGCAAAATAACATATTTGAACGCAACTAAAGATGGATCAGTAAATATGCAGTCCATATTGTCGCACGTGTAAATTAACATTGCCTGGTGTAATACTGTATCTTATCAATATGAAACTAATACTTCGCCTCAAATCAACCATATCTCGACTTGTTATTTAGCGCTTGATGAGTTTGTGTGCGCGCTCTTGTTATTACGTTATGCCTATTTAGTGTTAAAAATGCTACAAAATACCAATAAATAGCAGTGGTCTAGAGGTTCAGCGTACATCTTTCAAATCTTAACAAGTGCAAGGATGTGGTTCAAATCCCGTTCCGGGCAACTATTTTTTTATGACATATATTCTACAGCCGTATATTTATCGAGGTTACCTGTACGGAGTCTAAATACAAATGTGAAATTTTACGTATCGTTTTCTCCTTATATACCGACTTTTGGGGTGTTCGTCGATTTGAAACTACTCCACACGTGACTCATTCATATTCATGAGTTATTACCAGTTAAAATAGGGACTTTACAGCTTTAAGCCACTACATTTCATTAAACATTTTATTAGAAGTTATTGTTTTTATTAGTATATAAATGTTCATAATAATTTGTTATATGTTGTAAAGTAAATGGTGCATTTTCAGTAGTAACAGCAGCCAAGGATTCCTACTACAAACATACTTTTTATAGCAAGTTTTCCAACGTCAAGCTAGGATTATTATTTCGGAATGTCATTTGGCGGTGTCAAACTCATAGTTTCCAAGAACTTCAGTTAGGAATGAGATATTGGAACAAAACTTGGTGTATGGATAGCATATATGGAAAAGAAGCTTGGGATTGCATTTGAGGTCACTGGGGTTAAGGTCTCTGTTTCTAAAAATATAAAAAATGTTTCCCGGCAATAACTTAGATGGGAATGAGATATTAGAATGAATCATGGTGTGTAGATAGTTTGAATTAAAAGAAGATTGGGACTGCATCTGAGGTCACTGGCATCAAGGTAAAGGTCACTGTTACTAAAAATAGAAAAATAGTTTTCAGGCAGTAACATTAGATACTAACGAGATATTGAAATGAAACTTGCTGTGTAGGTAGCTTATATGGAAAGGAATTTTGGGATTTATATTTGTGGTAAGTGGGGTCAAGTTCAAGGTTAACACTAACTGCAACTAAATGCATGATTTCAAAAAAGCAATCTAAAGAAATGTTTAATTTCTGTCTTACATGAATAGTTCAAACCAGTTTTATCAAAATCATTAAAATGTGGGGTGTTCCAATAAATAGTTACTCTATTCTGGCTATTCTATTCCAGTAGCTCTTCAAAAAGGAGATAAGCGAGGTGGAGCGAAATCATTATTATAATTTAAAAATGTGAGTGTATATAACATCTTTCTTTGACATATTGACAGGCTTCAAAGGGGGTGACTGGGTGTGCAGGAAGGAGGTCTCAGTTTGGGTGGCAATTATTGTCTTGGCAGTGGAATCTGTGCTGTATTATGTGCAGCTCATTCTTCAAAAATGTTCATGCAGGTTTTTGTTACTAGAAATAAGGTCATTGTTTTGGGAAAAAATATCATCTCATTAATTAGAATCTGTATAGAAAAATAAAATAGTTGGTTAACAAATGTATTTTGTTTGAAACCGCTTACAATTCGGCTAGTATCGTGGAATGTTGTTTTATTTCGGATGATAACTATCTAGGTTGGTGGTGGCATCATCAAGGGAAATAAACAAACATATATTGTCTGATGCTGCTATACAGGTGATATTTGGTTATTTTGAATCAGATTCCCATTATACATACCTAACAAGTCTATTGTTATGAGGTCATGCAAGTCTGTAGTGCATCTTCAGGCTCTTGTAGGCCACTGGTTGATTAAGTGATATTACTACTTAAACATCATTTAAACCTAAATATGGTCGTTTGAAAAGTAGTTGCATAAAAGCATGAGTCAGGAAAAAAAAGCCCCAGAGTGTTTCCATCTTGAAAAAAGTAGCACAGTGCAAAAAAACAGAAAGACACACACTGCAACCTGTCCAGATTAAAAGGCACACAATGTATATATCATTTGTTGGTCCGTCCGGATGTCCGTTCGTTGTGCACCCTCCTTAAATTTTTGATTCTGACGCACTAGTACCTTCATTTGCATCCAATCTTTACCAAACTTTCACATTTATAGTAAAATATCCATAAGATCTCAGATGAGTTCTTGAACCAACCATAATCAATTGCAAATAGCTGAGTTATCTGCCCTTGAATTGGCAAAAATGCATAATTTTGCCTTGTGGGCACTTTTAAGCTCCTCCATTTTTGATCCAATCTTCACTGATCTTACACAGTATTTATAATTTCCTTAGATAGCTGAGATAAATACTTGAACCAGCCCAATTTGATCACTAATGTCTGAGTTCTCTGCCCTTCAGTTGACAAAAAATGCATAATTTTGCTGTGGGCATTCTAGCTCCTCCATTTTTGTTCGATCTGAAGCAAACTTACATAGTAGTTAATTATTCACAAAATCTTGGATGAGTTCATGAACCGGCCAGATTCAAATCATCCCAATCTGTCAACAAATATGGGCAACGTTACTAACAAAAGAAATCTCTTTTTATTCTTCTGATGAACATGGTCGAAATTAGCGAAATTAGCGCTAGCTCGAAGGTGAAAAACTAATAATTATTAATTCGTGCTAGTAAAAATCTAGAAATTTTATATAGTTGGGCTTATGAAAATTGTAATAGTCCATTTGATTATATATTAGTTCGGGCTAGTGAACAGAAATCTAATTTCTTTGTCTGCTGTGGGGTAGAATTTGGCAAAACCTCACAGGAAGCATGCTTGTGTGGTCCACTATTAGATTTATACAAATCATCCTGCAACGAATATGGCTGGCATTTTGTCTGCCATTACTAAAAATAGAAAAATATTGAAATGACCTAACAAAATGAACCAACGACCCAGTTCTTTTGAAACTTCTCCAAAAGCATTGTCCCAAAGCTCTTTCTCAGATTTATATAAATTGTCCTGTTCCCTCATATTTTAACGACTTCTTTTCATGAACCACTGACAGAATTGTTAGCTCTACTGGCCAAGGGCCAGCAGAGCTTATGGGATGGTGTGTTTTCCGTCGTCTGTCGTCCGTTAACTTTTCTTCAAACGACTTCTCCTCAGAAACCGCTTGGCTAATTTTGACCAAACTTCACGTGGATAATCCTTAGATGAATGCTTTTTAGATTTGTTAAAATCAGGTCAGCGCTACATCCAAGATGGCTACCATTACCATATATGGTCAAAACCTTAAAAAATCTTCTTCTCCAGAACCGCTGGACAGATTTCAACAGTTCTTCTTTTAAAATGATCGCCAATGCCTAGACTATCAAGCTTGTTTAAGTAAAGTCCCCGGTGTTAAAAATGGCCATGCTCCGGTGGTCCTAAGTTTGTATATTTTAGGTTTTGCATGTTTTTCATATAGACATATAGGAAAAAACTTTAAAAAAATCTTCTTCTCTGAAACCACAAGGCACAGAGCTCTCATGTATTACATGTAGCATCAGCTTATGGTCTTCTACTAAGTTTGTTCAAATGGTTACCCTGGGGTCAAATTTGTCCCCGCCCCAGGTGGGTCACAGTTTTACTTATATAGGATGTTTTTTAAAAAAATATTCTTCTTGGAAACTACAACAGCCAGAGGTTTGATATTTTGCATTGACTATAAGCTTATGGTCCTTTACCAAGTTTGTTCAAATGGTGACCCTCGGGTCACATTTGGCCCCGCCCCAAGGTTCAAATATTTTACATAGACATGTATAGGGAAAAACTTACAAAATCTTCTTCTCTGAAACTGCAAGAGCCAGAGGTTTAATATTTTGCATTTGCTCTAAGTTTGTGGTGCTCTAACAAGTTTGTTCAAATGGTGACCCAGGAGTCACAATTGGCCCCACCCCGGGGGCCACAGTTTTACATAGGCTTGTATAGGGAAAAACTGAAAAAAATCTTCTCTGGAACCACATGGCACAGAGCTCTCATGTATTACATGTAGCATCAGCTTATGGTCCTCTACTAAGTTTGTTCAAATGGTGACCCTGGTGTCAAATTTGTCCCCACCCCGAGGGTCACAATTTTACATAAATGCTTGTATAGGGAAAAACTGAAAAAAATCTTCTTCTCTGGATCTGCAAGAGCCAGAGGTTTAATATTTTGCATTTGCTATAAGCTTATGGTCCTTTACCAAGTTTGTTCAAATTGTGACCCATCGGGTCACATGTTTTACATAGACATGTATAGGGAAAAATTTAAAAAATCTTCTTCTCTGAAACTGCAGGAGCCAGAGATTTAATATTTTGCATTTGCTATAAGCTTATGGTCTTCTACCAAGTTTGTTCAAATGGTGGCCTATTGGTCACATTTGGCCCCACCATGGGGGTCACATTTTTACTTAGGCTTGGAAAGGCAAAAACAGTTTTTTAATTTTTTTTAAATTTCTTTTTAGTTTTTAATTTGATTTATTTTTTTTGTAATTTTTAGCTCTACTGGCCAAGGGCCAGCAGAGCTTATGGCATGGTGTGTTGTCCGTCTTCCGTCGTCCGTCGTCCGTCGTCCGTTAACTTTTGCTTGTGTACACTCTAGAGGCCACATTTCTGATGCAATCATCATGAAACGTTGTCAGAATGTTTGTCTCAATCAAATCTCGGTCAAGTTCGAAAATGGGTCATGTGGGGTCAAAAACTAGGTCGCTAGGTCAAATATTGGAAAAACCTTGTGTACACTCTAAAGGCCATATTTTTGATCCGAGCTTGATGCAACTTTGTCAGAATGTTTGTCTTAATTTTACCCTTAATTGGGACATTTTTCTTCACGAGCGTGACGGTAAAATGGTATATATATTTTTTTTAAAAAAAGGAGGTATTGTTAAGGTTTTATACATAATACTTTCATTTTAGAAGGAAAATAATACACTTTTCTTACTAAATCAATTTCAAAAACATATATGATATATGTACTTGCCGTAAAACACGTACTTAAAAATGTTACCGTCACAATTTGTCCTCTTTCGTGACGGTAATTCTTTTTTTATAATAATGCTAATTATAGTTAAAAATTAAGGAATAACAAAATATTTTCAATATATATATTTAGATTGTTATAAATTAACCCTAATGCCATGGGCGAAAATCTATTTCAAACTTGCAAAATCAAATAAATAAATCCACTGGGACAAGAAAAAACGAAAGAATCCAAGTTCCCAGAGAATGGCCCCTATATATTTATGAAGTAAACTCTTTATAAAAAATTAATTTAATCAAATTCACGCTGACAAAGTCCACTTTCCTTTTCTCAATCCGACCATCTAGCTGTAACAAACATTCATCTTTCACATCTATATAGTTTGTTTCAAGTCATCCAAACTTTTTAATTACCTATATCATTAAAGACTTCAAAAGGGTGCTGCTAATCCTCTGATTATATCAATTATATTCAGTTTATCGGGCTGCAGATCAAACTTTCTCCCAGGCGATGATCGAGGGGTCGAATTTATAAACAAACAGTTACGTGACGGGCATATAACTGACGTAACAAACAAAAGAAATAATACCAATGTTTTGTCTTGTTTTCCAAATACTATTGTGACTATAAGTCTAAGAATAGATTTAAGTTAGGTTATTGTTGAATTTATGTTTGATCTCGTTTCTGTGTCATTTACCTATAGTTAAATTGTTTTTTCAAGTTTTTGATTATCTGAAGAAGAAAAAAATGGTGGTCACATATTGATCATAAAAACAGTCTTATGGCATTGGCCCCCTTATACAGTACAAATTAATAACAAATATTGTCTGGAGAAACTCAAGGTGGTGGCTTACAGCAGGTGGGTGCTTAAAACAGGTGTTCGTACGGCCAGGTTTGACTGTATTTGAATCACAACTAGGAGAAGTAATCTTCGAATTAAACTCTGCAAACTAGTAGGACCACTAAAACTTCACTTGTAAAAATTGGAGATCCGAAAATAGATTCCTTGTTATTCCCTTGTATGTAAATTCTACTGAGCTCAATTCATGCTACCTTTTTCAATAACATGTATACAATTTTTCTGCCTGTATGCCAAATCACGCGTCTCCCAGAAAATTGTGATACAAAACTAAACTGAATAGTGGATAGCCAACAGGTCTCTTTAAGACGAACTCTGTTGTTTTTGGGGCCAGTAGATCAGATGTCATGGTCACGGTGAGATTGTATGGAAATATACATTCTGCTCAATAACTTCAAAACCGTAACACCTACCTCATGATAACCCAGTGAGGGTGATTGGTATAAGCCATAGGCCTGTTTCACAATTGTAAAATAAATAGGTTTGGCTTAACTAACATAATTATCTGAAGGAAACTGGCATATAATGCCCCATTAGGCGGCGCTCTTGTTAACATAAGTATTGAGGACACCAAGATCCAAAATGAGGCCTTTTTTTGCCAGCAGAACTAATAGCCACATACAGGGTTTACATTATGGGGAATAAAGGGAACTTAGTAAATACACTGCTTCTGCAACAGTTCACTGACTGCTGTATCTACAAAAAATCACTATATTGCAGAGCCGACTTGTTATTTTTCATAACAAACTCGGGTGTCGTAGCTAAAAAAGGAATAACATACCATTTTTTCTGGCCAAAGGCATCCA